>JAOBYG010755471.1:0-14089 GCA_025403545.1 Epizoanthus stellaris | reverse complement strand
GTCTGGGATCCGAGCAGAGGGCCGAGGCCGCCGACACCATCACTGTCGAAGAGGGCAACGACCACGCCGTCGGCATCGCTCAGGCCTTGGTTATGCACGATGCCCGTCACCATCATCGCCTGCGGAGACTCGACGATCTCCGCCGGTACGGCGGCGAGATCGTGATCGGAGACCGAGAGATCGATGCCGTCGGGATGTGAACGCACCAGCAGGGTCAGCTCGGCACTATTATTCTCGCGGCTACGATCTCCCACTTGACGATTCGGATCGAGAGTCAATCGAATTTCATAGCGCCCGGGAAATTGCCCGCGCAAGCTATCGGTCACGGTATGGAAGCCGAAATCCGCCAAGGCTGGAATCGTCCCGTAGATCGCCTCTCGGGCCACCGAGTCGCCCTGAGGAATCAGCTCCCAGGCATATTCGATCGCATTGGTCAGCGGAATTCCGCCGTTGCGGACCGCGGCGATCAAAGTGGTTTCTTGATCGTCGAAAGGATCAGCGGGGTCGACCATGACCTCAGTTGGATCGATATAGGGATCCGGCAGCAAATACGGCGCCAGAGCCGTGATCGCGAGCCCGGTCTTATAGGAGCTACGTTGCCAGGAACCATCAGCCAATTGCTGAGCGGCGAGGAAAGAGCTGGCAGCGCGGATCAAGTCGCGGTCGACCGGCTGGTCGAGCGTCAGCTGGAGAAAGAGCGCTGTTGATTCGATGCCCGGGAAGGTGTCGCCAAAGCCGCCCGCCTGCTGCTTGCCGAGCAGCCAAGAAACGCTCTCCTGCACGAGTGCCAGATCCCAGAATCCCACCGCATCGATCGCTCGGGCGGCGAGCAAGACTTCGAGCTTGGTCGCAACCGACGACGGGCTACCCACCTGCCAGCCCCAGCCGCCATCGCTATTTTGCCGGGCCGAGAGCCAGTCCCAGCCGCCAACGCTCTCGGCGGGCCGGCCAGCGGCCGCAAGCGCGCGGGCCGCACGGGCGGTGGTCACGGCATCGGCGCTATAGCGCGGCAGAGTGGCCCAACCACCATCGCTCAATCGCTCCGCTAGCGTGGCATCGGCCGCTATTTGTACGTCACTTTGAGCACCGCCTGGACCACCGCGGCCCCAACGAGCCAAGGCCTCGAGTCGACGGTAGCGCAACTCGGCGGACTCGGCGCTGGCCTCCGGTAAGAGATTCAGAGCCTCGTCCAGCCGATTGTCATGGCCTCCTGCCCGCCCCAGAGCTTCGATCGCCTCAGCCGTATCGCGGACCGTCGTGAGGTCGGAGTCTCGCCATAGGCCGCCCTGATCCGCGGCAAGCCACTCGATAGCCGCGGCGAGATCGACCTCGAGGCCACCGAGCGGCAATTCCCCTTGAAACGAAGGATCGACCACCGCGCGACCACGGGTGTGGCGAAATAGGCTCTGCTTCCAGAATGTCTGAAGCTCCCCGAGTATTCGCAGATCGTCATCGGTATAACCGATATCCGGTGCGACCAGATAGATCACTCCGACTCTGAATTCTTTTTGTGACTCGACCCACGAGGGCTGGCGCGCGCCTTCAGCAGCCATCACATCGTCGACGGTGACCTGCACCGGCGTGGCCTCGATCGTATCGCCGAGGGATACGATTTGCGTGGCATCGATCTCGGGATTGACCAACAATGTGAAAGGTGCAACCTGCTCGGGCGGAATCATGCCCATCAAATACAGATCGAGATCGCTGAATCGCCGCCGCTGCTCAGTCGAGGTATGAGTACCATCACCATTGGCCGTCCAGCGCGCGCCGTACATGAACGACGCGTCAGAATCGAGCAAATAGCTCCAATGGGCCGCGTCGGCACCCAGGAGATCGTGCACCGGCCCGCTGCCCAGGTCGACCCGTGCCCTCGAGAGCCAGCGATGGCCAAATTCATGTTCGAGCACCGCGGCCACCTGTCGTTCGTCCAGGCTGCCGTCTGCTTGTTGGTAATCGCTCACCTGCTTGGCGTCGATATAACCTTGAACCGTTTGCGTGCCGAAGAAAAGGGAGTTGTCGAAGATCTGGACTCCGATGCCTGCCGTATCGTTGCGCACTCCCCAATAAATGCCGGCCGCGGGGCCTGATTCCCACGGAAAATTCGTGAAGACGAGCAAAAAATCGTAACGATCGAGATTGTCATCGACGAACGACCGGGTCACCCATTGACGGGGTTGGAGGTTACCCATGCCGTCGACTTCTTTGTCGTAGGAATCCCCGAAGGGCCAACCCAGAAGGTAGACATCGCCTTCCCAGGAACCGACGCCGAGCTCGCCGAATTTCTCCGACGAGCGATCGAAAGCGCCAGTGCGAACGGCCTCATGGATCTCGTTCGGAGGCACCACGCAGCCCGCCCCAGGGTGGGTCGAAAAAGACTCGTCAGACGAGCTTGATCCGTCCGCGAATGCTTGTCCTTCAAAAGACCAAGGAGAAAGCAGCAGGACCGTCGAAAGCAGCAGGACCCACGGGGAGGATAGGCGCAGGACCGTCGATTTCGAGAACGCGAGTGGCCGGAACACCGGGAGCATCAACGCTGCACCTCATTCTCGTGGCTAGCACCGTCGTGGCTAGCGCCGTCGTCGCTTGACGCCTCATCACCGGCGACCAGGCCGCTAATCCCGCTATCGCTGGCCACGCTGCCAGCCAAAGCACCAGCGCTCGAACCGCCACCTCCCCGGCTGACCACGCCGAGCTCTCCCGAATCTTCGAACGCCGACACCGAGCCTGCCGGCGGCGTCGCCGAGCCTGCCGTGATCGTCGTCACGCCCTCGGCGCTCACCTCGATCAGGATCATGCGGCCGGGAACCGGCACACTCTGGCTGACGCTGCCGCTTTTGCCCTCGGCCGCCCCATCCGGATCTCGAATCACCACCAGGTCACTCACCAGAATTGCCCGGGTATCGCTGATCCGGAGCACCTTCAGGCCCTCATCCCCGGGCAAGCGATCTCCCTGACGAAGAACCAGGAAGTCCCCATCCTTCTCGAGCACCAATCGACCTCGAGGAAAGATACAGCGAGCGAGCGAATACCCCGGCAAGGCCTTGTCGAGGCTATCGATTTTTGTCCCGGCGCCGAAAGCTGGAGCCAGCCTTTCGGCTGCGGCCGGCAGCGATATGGCTATCGCGATGAGCGCAATCAACGCCATGCCGAAGGTCGAAAGGAGTGGCATTCTGAAGGTCCCTCTTGACGATCCCGCCAGTGGCAAATGGCGAAGATTCGGTCGCCCGGGTCTACGAGATCGCGCAAAGCACTCGGGCAAGAGACGTCTCGAACGGGCATCGGGGCAAGGCGAAGCGGGCGCGTGGGGCATGATGATCCTTAGCTGCCGAAGCTGCGACGATTCGGGGGGCGGAAAAATCGCCGGCGGCGGAAATACCGATGCCGACCCAAGCGGGTCTACATCGCACTCAATGAGGCCGGAAATATCTGATCTGAAGACTTACGCGACAGAATCGGCGATTCGTGATCAACGAATTTCTATCCACGCTCGGTCATCGACGAGTCGTGGGCTCCCAGCCGAGAGGGGACAGATCGGTCGGAACTCTCAGAAAGCGGGCTCGATGCGGTCGACACACGAAGATCGTTCGACGCGAAATTCAGCTCGATTCAGCAGGTCGCCAGCCACCAGCCGAGGAAAGCGGCAAGCGCGACTCCAGCGGTGAGCAGAACGGGAAGCGGCAGCCGATGAATTCTCGCCCACAGGCCGAGCGGCGCATCGGGGACCACGTCTTCGACGGACTCTAGGAGCCGGTGCGCCTCGGCATGTCCCGGTTCCAGGACGAGGACTTCGTGCAGACTGTCGCGGGCAGCTTCAGGGTCGGCTTGCGCTAGCTTCTGCTTCGCTCGATCGAGCAAGCTCTCGGCATCGACGGCCGGGATCGGATCGGTGCGCAGCCCCTCGGCGCGCCGCAGCTGGCGCCCGATCAGCTCTTCGGCGAGCAGCCGTGCCCCGCGGTGTTCGGGATCCAGCTGAAGGACCAGCTCGAGAAGGTCTTCTGCGCCGTCGAGGTCGCCTCTCGCCATCAGTGCACGGGCTTCGATCAGCGGCTCGTGCACGAGACTCTGCTGCTGCGGACGTGGATTGCTTTCTCGAGTCGGTTGCGGTGGCGGCGGGTCCGGTGGCGGCGCACTCAGAGAGGGTCGATCCGGTGGCACCGATATTTGTGGCGCGGCTGTCTGTGGCGCAGGTGTCGGTCGCGCCAGGCCGGGTGGCGGCACAGTCGACCGTAGTTGGGCGATGTGGCGCGTCGGTTCTTCTGGCTGCCAACCTCTACCGACTACCCGTGCGGCTTCGGCACGGGCCTTTTGCAGCCGCCGATCGAGGTCCCCGAGCCTCGGCTCAGTCGGCTCTTTGCGGCGCAGCGTCACCAGGTTCTTGGCCGCGGTCTCGAGCTGGCCGGCGTCGAGAGCGCGCTCGATCTTCTTCACCTGAGTCTCGATCTGTTGGCTATGCAGCTCGCGCAGCCGCTGGCCCGCCTCCAGCACATTTTCGAGTACCTGGCGCGCAGAGCTATCTTCCGGGTCGAGCTCGAGGGCTTGCCTCAAGGCGGCCTCAGCGGATTCGAGCTCACCGGCCTCTGCCAGCCGCATACCTTCTTTTTTGCACTCGGCGATCTGCTGCTGACGCTCGGCGAGACGAGCGACTTCGGCGGCCTGCAAATTCTCTTGCTCGAGTTGCTTCTGAAGCGCAGTGAAGGCCGTCACCGCACCGAAATCCTTCAGCGCTTCACCGAGCCAACGCTCCGCGTCGGCGAGCCGGCCAGCATCGATCAGCTGCTGGATCATCTGTTCACTGCTGGCGATTTGCTGCTGTAATTCAGCTTCAGCACGCAGGCGCAGCATCTGCTCGACCGTCGACATCAGAAGCTTGGCCTCCGCGCTCTGCGGAGCGAGCTCGAGGGCCCTTTGGAGCATCTCTTGCGCGGCCTCGAAATTCTGCTGACCGACCAGCAATCGTGCTTGCGAAACGATTTCCGAGACCCGGCTGCCGTTGTCCTCCGGCACCAACCCTTCGACCTTCAGCTCGAGGGTGGTCTGCAACTCCTTGGTGAGGCTCTTGCCGCCACGAAACGGCGCCAGCGCGTCGGCGAAGGCGGCGGCGTCAGCGTGCCGATCCGCTGGCTTCTTCTCGAGCGCCTGCAAGATCGCCGCGCGCACTCCCTCGGGGATGCTGCCGCTCGGGTCGGTGCTCTCGAATGGACGCGGCGGGTGCAGCACATGGTTAGTAATCAGCTCCGGCACATTGGTGCCGGCAATCGGGCTCTGGCCGGTCAATAACTCATAGAGCAGGACGCCGAAAGCATAGAGGTCGCTCTGCGGGCTATTCATGGAATCGCGCTGGAATTGCTCCGGCGCCGAGTACTGCACCTTGCCGACAAACATGCCCGTGGCGGTGAGCGCCTTGACCTCACCGCCCAACCGCTTGGCGATGCCGAGGTCGATCAGCTTGACCAGCGGCTGGCCGGCGTGATCGCTGGTCAGCATCAAATTGTCGGGGGAGATGTCGCGGTGCACAAAACCGCGCTGGTGCAGGAAGCCGAGGGCTCGCAGCGCCTGCGCCGAGATCTCGAGCGCCAGGTATAGCGCCGGTGGCCCGCCGTTCGAGAGCATCTGCTTCAAATCGATGCCGTCGATGTACTCCATGACGATGCAGGCCTGGCCTTCGGCGTCGACGGAGAAGTCGAGGATCTCAGCGATATTCGGATGGCGCAGGGCAATCGCTGTCCGCGCTTCGAGCATGAATCGGTCGCGCAACTGAGGATTACGGGCATGCTGGGAGCGGATCACCTTGATCACCCGAACCTCGTCGAGCAAGCGATGGCGTACCTTGAAGATGGCACCCATGCCGCCTTCAGAGAGCTTGCTCAGGAGCTCATATTTCTCCTCGGTTTCACCTGCGAGCAGCGCCCTCACAAGCTTTTCTCCTCTGCGCTTCTGCGCTTAATTTGCTTCGGACAGAGCCCGAAGGGGAAACGGTATTCGGTAAGTCTAACCTCTTCCAGTGACATCGGGCGCTGCCAGCGCCAGTTGTTGGTGCGGGTCGAGCTCACTCTCCGAAGTCTCTGGGCCTGATCCGGACAACCACAATGCGACATCACCTTAAGTCGCGTAGCCCAGGCGACTTCCGGCGCATCATGGCCAAAAAATTTGAGAAATTTCGAGGCCCATGAGTCGATTCACCCTCGATTGGCGCGATGTACTTCAAGAAGCCCGGCACTTGAATGAGTCTTTCGGCGGATACCTCAGCGAGGCGTCTCGGAGGGTCGGGCGTGGCCAAGAGCATCGGACGCTGGCATCGATGAATGCGAGAGGTGGAAAGATGAGAGCGAGAAAGCCGAGAAACCTTCGAATCGTGGGAACTGCTGTGATCACCGTCATGATTCTCGCCGGTTGGCCCGGAGCCGCCCTGGCACAGGCGGATGAGGCGACGGAGAAGGTAGCGGATCCCTCGAAGCTCGGTGACCCACACGCCGAGCTACTGGCGGCGAGCCTTTTTCCCTCGGCCTCGCAATGTGCCACCTGCCATCGCGAGCAATACGACGAGTGGCGCTATTCTTCGCACGCCTATGCTTCGATCTCGCCGATGTTCAACAAATTCGAGCAGAAGATCAACGATCTCTCCCAAGGCACGATCGGCTATTTCTGCATGCGTTGCCATTCCGGCATCGGCACCACGATGGGCGAGACGCGCGACCTGCCGCTATGGAAACGTTCGACGGTGGCCCGCGAAGGTGTGACCTGCATCAGCTGTCACCGCGTCGAGGAGTATTACGGTAAATCGAATGGTGAGCGCCGGGTCGAGCCGGGCACCATCCACGAACCCGTCTATGGCTCGATCGGCGGGACCGGAGTTCAACAGGTCGTGGCGGATCCGGACGGCTGGAACGTCGCGCTCGAAGAAGGCCAATTCGGCCTCGCCATGCACCGCGAAGGACGCCGATTGGCCCAGCTCGCCAAGTCTGAATATTGCACCTCCTGCCATCAGGTGGCGGTACATCCGGGTATCAAGCTCGAGACCGTGGTCGATGAATACCGCGCCTCGCCGGCGCTCGAAGAAGACATCAGCTGTCAGGACTGCCATATGAGCACCCGGCCGGGAATCAACTCCGGCTACGCCACGGGGCCAGCGGCGGTGGTCAACGGCAAAGTGGTCGATGAGAATCGCAAACGCACCAATCACGGCTTCATCGGACCCGGCTACGCGATCACCCACCCAGGTATTTTTCCGCATCATCCGGAGGCCGAGAAATTCAATATTGAGCAATGGATGTCCTTCGACTATCGCGCCGGTTGGGGCACCGACGCGTTCGAAGACCAAGTGGCGAGCGGCGATAGCGAAGACGATTTCCCCGAGCCCTGGCGCTTCGCCGACGACCGCGTCGAAGCGCGGTTGATCGTCGACGAGAACCTCGGGCTGCTGGCTGAGAAGGCCGAGCTGCGGCGCCAGCTTATGGAGGGCTCGTCGCGCCTCGACGGTCCGTTCTTCGACTCCGGGAGGCAAGTCGGCGATGGCTTGCGTTTCCGCTACCGCGTCACCAACCTCAATAAGGGCCACAACATGCCTTCAGGCTCGCTCGGCGCCCAACCCGAAATCTGGCTCAATGTGGCGCTCATCGACCCCGACGGCACCAATGTCTGGGAATCGGGCTATATCGACTCGAACGGCGACATGGCCGATCTCCACTCTCTCGATGTGCGTGCCGGCGTGCTCGAGCACGACGATCAGCTTTTCAACCTGCAAAGCAAATTCCTCACCACCAACGTCAAGGGAACCGATCGCGAAATGTATCTGCCGGTGCCATTCGACCCCGACCAGATTCCCTTCATCCGGCCGGCCGCGGTGCCGACCACCCTGCTCAACCATCCGCCTTTCATCCGCATGGAGAAACGCAGCTTGCCACCACTCGGCAGCCGCGACGCCAAATACCGCGTACCGGCGGAGCTCATCAACCGGCCTGGTACCTGGCGACTAGCAGCCCGCCTGCGCAGCCGCGCCGAGCCGATCTACTTCATGCGATTCGTCGAATCAACGCGCGATATGGAGCGCGCGATGAATGAATGGATGCTCGATATTCACCCCTACAGCGTGGAATTCGAGGTGGCGCCATGATCCTCTTCCGACGCATCGCGGCCTTGCTCAGCGGCTTGGCGCTTTCCGGCGCTTCCTTGCTCGCCGCCAGCCAGACCGAAGAACCCGCGGCCAAGAAACCCGTGCCCCGCGATCTCGCCGAAGCCGCCGCCGCCGCCCATGACGAGGCTAGCGACGGCGTCAAGCATCCGCCCGAGACCGACTCGGACGTCAGCGAAGTCGAACACGATCGATCGCTCTTCCGGCCCGATCCTGACTACGGCGAGCACCGCTATGACGCGCAGGCACAATACGAGATCTATGGCGGCAAATCGCTCAACAAAACGGCGCGCCCGGTGCTCGAGCTCGGCCGCAAGCTCTATGTGCGCGGCGCCCTCGAGCCTGGCGGCACCTTCTTCGGGCAGAAGAATCCGACCGCCTCACACTTCATGGTCTACGGCGACTGGCGGACCGCTCTGGCCTATAACGACGACGGCGTGCCAGGGAGCAACGGTGCCACCCATCAGACGCGGCTAGCGACACGTTTGAATCTCGATGTCGATATCAAGCTCACCGGCACCGAGCGGCTCCATTTCTTCGTCCGACCACTCGACGACGGAGCCAATTTCACGCGCTGGGATATCGACGGCAAAGTCGAGGACAAATTCACCGACGTCACCGACTTCGAGATCGATACGTTCTATTTCGAAGGCGAAGCCGGCGAGATCCTGCGTGGCTTCTCGGGCAAAGAAAATAAAGTCGATTTGGCGCTCGCCTTCGGCCTGATGCCGATGTTCACCCAGAACGGCATCTGGCTCAACGATGCATTCTGGGGCGGCGGATTCACGCTGCCGGCGTTTTCCAGTCTGAGCCTCGACGCGTCGAATATCGACCTCACTTTCTTCGCCGCTTTCGACGACGTCACCTCGCCGGCCATCGTCTCTGCTCTGGGCACCAAGAGCGCCGGCGGCACCGACTTCGCAGTCGACGATCATGGCGCCAATATCTACGGCCTCGCGGGCTTCGTCGACGCCTCCGAGGGCTATTGGGAATTCGGCTATGGCTACGTCGACGCCGAAGACTCCAACTTGTCCTACCACAACCTGACCGTAGCCTTTAGCAAACGGTATGGCGGCTGGCTGTCCAATAGCGTGCGGCTGATCGGCAATCTCGGCCAAGACGGCATCAGCTTCAACGGCACGGAGTCGAAGACCGCGGACGGCGTGCTCGTGCTGATCGAAAACTCCTTGATCAGCCACAAGCCATCGACTCTGATTCCCTATTTGAACGCCTTCGTCGGCGTCGACCAGGCACTACCCTTGGCGCGTGCCGGCGGCACTGGCGGGGCGCTGGCCAATACCGGTATCAGCTTCGAAAGCGACGGTGTCACCGGCTTCCCGACTCTCGACGCCCGGGGACACAATGCCTGGGGCGCCGCGCTCGGTGTGCAATACCTCTTCAACCTCGACCGCCAATTGGTCTTCGAAGTGGCCGCCGTTCAAGCCCTCGACGATGACCAGCTGCTCTTCGACTTGGGCGCCGACGCCTTCCGACCAGTCGAGGATCAATATGCCCTTGGCATGCGCTTCCAAGAGCCGCTCAATCACGCATGGATCCTGCGCGTCGACGTCATGCACGGTTGGCGCGACCTGAATGAGGATGTTTTCGGAGCTCGCGTCGAGATTCGGCGCAAATTCTGATCCGGCGCCACACCAAACCGGCGCTTATCGATGAAGCCATGGCCAGACCCGCCCCATCAGCTGCCCTCTCGGCACGCGGTTATTTCGCCGCCTGGGGCTCGGCGTCTAGCAGCCCGTGGCAAAAGTCAGACCACGCCGAGAGCGGCCCTTTTTCGCCAGAACTGCGTTCCAGAATCTCTGAAGATCACCAATATTCATGCAATTCTGCGCCTTGTTCTGACGAAAAAAACCTCGCTCTCGAACGCGGAGCACTTTCACCACGGGCTGCTAGGCGCTCGGTGGGCGCTTTGCCGCCAGTTCCGAAGCCGGCGGATGAGATCAGCCGATGGCCCGAAGCTGGCGCCGGGTCCGGTTGTGGCGGCCTGCCTGATACTGCTCAGCTCGATGCTGCTCGGCTCAGGGCCGACGCTGGCCATGCCACCGGTCATCGAAGATCCCGAGCGCATTGTTGGCCCCGAGACCTGTCAGGGCTGCCATGTGCTCGAGGTGAAGACCTGGCTCGAGAGCGCCCACGCCCGCCTCTATGTCGGCGAGGATCCGTTGCACCGGCGACCGCGTTCGCTCGAGATCGCGAAGAATCTCGGTGTCCGCTTGATCAAGCACGACAGCCTTTGTCTGGACTGTCATTTCACTCCCGAGAAGAAGGGTGAGCGGGTGACGGCGCGCGCCGGTGTGTCGTGCGAGTCGTGTCATGGGGCAGCCTCCTCATGGGTCCACGCGCATAATAATTTCAACGGCCGGGATGTGCATCGCTCGAGCGAGAATTCCGAGGTGACGCGCCGCCGTGTGGCCCGCAACGCCGGGCTCGGCATGAACTTCTCGGGCACCCCTTACGAGCTGATCCGCCGTTGTTTTGTTTGCCACCTCGTGCCGCAGGAACGGCTGGTTCTCGATGGCGGCCATCCGGGTGGCGGCGCGGTGCCTATTCTCGAACGGATGCATGTCATTCGACATAATTTCGTGAGTGGTGAGCGGATGGATAATCCGCCCTACTCCGCGGATCGCCAACGCCGCTATCTCTTGCTCGGCGCTGCCGCTGAGATCGAGGTCCTCTTACGCGCTCTGGCTGAAGCTGAGCGCGAGAGAAGCCCTTATTCCCTCGCCAAGGCGCAGCGCCTGCGGGTACTGATTCGGCAGCTCGGTCGAATGCAGCGCCGCCAACCTTTAGCCGAGATCGATGCCCTGCTGGGTGCTGTCGAGGGTTTGCGCTACGAGGCTGGCAACGCCGTGGAGCTCCTGCCGATCGCCGATCGCGTGGCCTCGATCGGCAGCTCTATCGCCACCACTTATGCCGGCGAGGCCGGGGGCCAGAAGTTGGCCGGCCTCGATCCTCTGCTGGCCGGTGAGGTCGAGCAGCCGGTTGTCGATGAGCCTGACGATTTCGCGTCGCAGCGGCTCGGCGGACCGGACTTGGAAGAGGCTGGTAACGATCCTGATACCAATACCGACGCCGAAGCTGGTGCCGATCAGACAGCCCCAGCGCCGGCCGCGGGCTCGGGCTCAGGCGCCGAAAAGAAAGCTAGAGCACGCCGCGCGCCGCGCCTTCCGGGTCAGGTGGCAAAGGTGCTGCGGCCACCGCTCAACGCCCATCGAATCCTCGGTTCCGGGCGCTGCGGCAGCTGCCATGGGAAAGAAAGCCGCGCCTGGTTTGGCGGCCCCCACGAGGCGGCGGCGACTCCTTTCTTCGAATCCTCGCCCGCCGTCGCTCGCCTGGCACGGACTTACTACGGCCGCCAGGTCGATCGATACCTCTACACCTCGAAGGTGGTTTGCATGGATTGCCACGGCGCCCTGGCGAGCGGCGCCACCGAGGCCGATTCGGGACCGACCTGTGAGAGCTGCCACGGCCCGGCGGGCGAGTATTTCGATAGCCACGACAAGATCTCTCGGCCACAGCGCTTCGCGCTCGGCGCCGTCGACCTGCGCGACGCCTCGGCACGCGCAGAAGTCTGTGCCGGGTGCCATTACATCTCCGATCCTCGTCTGCTGGCGAGCGGTCATCCCAGCGGTGCCTCTTTCGAGCTCGCCGAGCGCAGCCGCAAGATCTACCACGGCAAGGTATCAGCGCCGAGTGATGCGGCGCTCGGCGCGGCGTGGCGAGAGGCGGCTGGGCGGCGCGGACCGATCCCCGCCATCGACGTGGTGACAGCCGACTTTGATTCCGGCCGCGACCGGGTCGGCAAGGCGAGCCCGGATAGCTCCGAAACGAGGCAGCGGCGGGCCGCCTCGAGCGCTCCGAGCGTGCCGAGCGCCGCCGCCTACCGCGGCCCGAGCGCCGCGCCATCAGGTTTTTCACAGCCAGGTTTTTCACAGCCCGCCCTGGCGCCGCCCGATTTGCACGAACGTCAAATCGACCTGCCACCCGTGCCCGCGAGTGCTGAGGAGCTGCCGCTCCAAGCGTTGCTGGAACTGCTGCACCAGCGTCTCGACCTGCTTTTTGAGCAACTCGGAGGAGAGCCGTGATGGACTACGAGAGCAGCCCCACCGACCGCCGCCGCGAGCAATACCGCGACCGCTGGAGCTCCTTTGGCGAGCGTACCGGCATCGTGGAGATCGGTGAGCACCTAACGCCCCAACAATTGGCTTCGTTCGAGCTCTTCGCGGGCTACGATCCGGGCTTTCTCGAGGCGATCAGCCCCGATGTGGCGGTTGCCCGCTGGCGAGGCGATATCGTGCTCTTCGAAGAAGGGAGCTATATCGACCTGGCTTTTTTCATCGTGCATGGCCAGGTCGAGGTCTTCCTGGCGCACCAACAAGAGCGCAACGCGGTCGAGACTTCAAGCAGTCTGCCGATCTTTGACGTCGCCCGAACCTGCAGCGCCATGCCGATTCCCGCCTTCGCTCAAAGCGGCACCAGCCCGAGCGCAGCGCCGCCCGATGATATGGGCCAGCCGCCTGGAGCAACCGTCATGGCGCCGATCTCGAGGCATCGGTCGCAGGATCCCGGCTCCGAGATCACCTTCCTCTCAACCATGGACTTCGATCTGCCGAGGGGTCAGAGTCGCAGCCTCGGACCCGGCCAGTTCTTCGGCGAGATCGGCGCCATGAGCGGCTGGCCCCAATCGGTGACCGCGCGCACTGCCGAGGAATGCGTCCTGGTGCAAATCCGTCTGCCGGCATTGCGCAAGCTGCGGCGGAAGTCGAAAGATCTGAAGCGCCGCCTCGACGCCATCTACCGCCAGACAGCGCTCGGTGATCAGCTGCGGGCGGCGCCGCTCTTTGCCGGCTGCGATGCGTCGACGATCGAGGCCCTGGGCACCCAAGTGGAGCTGATTTCCTGCGACCCGGAAGAGGAGATCGCGCGCGAAGGAGAACGCGCTGACGCCATCTATCTGGTGCGGTCCGGATTCGTCAAGCTGTCACAACGCTTCGCTGAAGGGGAGATCGTCGTCGACTATCTCTCGAAGGGTATGACTTTCGGCGAAGTCGAGTTGCTGCTCGGTGAGACCGGCGGTTTTACCGCGACCGCGCGATCGGTGGAATTCGCCGAGCTGGTGAAGATACCGGCACATATCTTGAGGCCGCTTTTGAGCCTACTGCCGGCAGTCGAGCGCCGCTTGTGGACTCTCGCCACGGCGCGGGTGCGCGAAGCCGGCGCCGGTCGCCGCGATATGCGCCGATCGGACTTCATCGAGCTGGCGCTCGAGGAAGGCTGGGTGCAGGGCAACGCCATGCTGGTCATCGACCTCGACCGCTGCACCCGCTGCGACGATTGCGTGCGCGCCTGTGCCGCCACTCACGATGGCCGTCCTCGTTTCGTGCGCGAGGGCGAAAAATTCGCCAATCTGCACATCGCTTCGGCCTGCTACCACTGTCGGGATCCGGTCTGCCTGGTCGGCTGTCCGACCGGCGCCATCCACCGCAGCGGCGCCAGTGCCGTGGTGGCGATCGACGAGAATGTGTGCATCGGCTGCGGCACCTGCGCCGGCTCCTGCCCCTACGACTCGATCATCATGCATGGCACCGACGAAGTCTGGCCGCAGGATATGTTGCCCGAGGGCCTGCGCGGTCTGCCGATCAGCGAGATGCGCAAAAATCTGGGAACCATCATCGAAGCCTGCCGGAAAAATGGAGCGAAGGTTCTGTTGGCGGGAATGGAAATCACACCCAACCTGGGTGCTGAGTACAGTCAGGATTTCCGGGAGTCATTCACTCTGCTGGCTAAGCAGTACAAAGTGCCCCTCATCCCGTTTTTTCTGAAAGACGTCGCCGCGCGTCCCGAACTCACCCAACCCGACGGCGTCCATCCCCTCGCCAAGGGTTACGAAATCGCCACCCAAACTGTCTTCCAATACCTCGAACCGATGTTGAAAAAATAGTA
>JAOBYG010755470.1:0-25186 GCA_025403545.1 Epizoanthus stellaris | reverse complement strand
AGTCTGGTAACCTATTATTGCCTGTCATACCATTCCTGCATGGGAATCTTGCTGATGTCTTAGACTCTATTTTTTTTTCTTAAGAACTAAAAATCAGGGCAGACCACTGTGTGTATTTTCAAAGATATCCCATAGTTTCTTCAAGTGGATTTGCTGTTGCACTTGTGATTCTGACATAAAGGAGGTATTTAGCTTATTTTCTGAGCTGCTTTCTAGTTTTGATTCAGTATTTTTGTCTGACTGGGATGTGGAGTGGCTTGGCATGTTGCCATGAACATGCATTTAGGGATAGAGTTTACCACTCGAAAGAATTGTGACTGGATTTGCGACCATGCATCAAGATGAAATGGTCAATGATGAAAACGACAGTAAGCAAGGTGAGAGAAATTATTCAAATCTGTCCCTTCAAAAGCCATGCAAGAAGCTTTAAGTGTTGAATTACTATAAATTCTTCCAGAAAGCTACCAAGGTGAGTAATTTTTTTATTGCTGTTTTCAATTTTATCACATTTAGTTTCAATCAGTGCTTGTATGGGGACCCAGCCAATATGGTGTGCCCCAGGCTGGAAAGGGTTAAACCAGTTTACCTTGTATTTAATAGTTTAACTTACATGGAGAACTCAATTTTAAACATTATTACATGCTTCCATGAGAATAACATATATTATATCTTATTAAATGTTTCACTATAAATTTTATTGTTCTTATTATTATGATGATTAAACTTAAAATAAAATAAATAAAATAAAAGAAGCAGGGGGAAAAAAACTTAAAATAAGACACAGAACCAGCTGATAATTTCATGTAAAACAATAAAAGAGAGACCAAAGACAATATCTGAACTGTTCTTATTCAAATTTATAATATCACACCTGTGCTCTGTTCAAAGTGCTGTTCTCAAATAATTTATAAATGCATTAACCTGTGGTATAATTTTTCAGTGGATGCACAATAACAATAATATTAATAATAATAATAATAATGACGCTTTATTTAACGAGGATAACATATAAAGTTAAAACTTGTTTCCAATCCAGTCCTCTATAAACTAATTAAAAAAGCTTTGTACAAATGTGTTTAAAATCTAAAAACTAATTTGAAAAAGCTCTCAACATACTCATCTAGCTCAATATTGTTTCAGCATGTTTTGGAAAGGCAACACAGGACATCATACTCGGCAAAATGTTCGACAAGGATTTTGCAAAGTTCAAAGTCTTTGTTCATAACAACAAGACTAGTGACAAAATAGTTGCACCTACAGCCTTCTTTGGAATTTGGGTTGATGCCAACTGTAAGCAATTATAATAACTTTTTCAACTGGTGGCACATTCCTGCTGTCAACAGCTGCATGGGAAATGTTTTCTTCATAATCGTTCTCAGTAATCTCAAGTCCTGTGCAATCAGGATGATTGTGTAAGATGTTGTGTAAGTGTGTGACATAATTGTTTGTTTGTCATGTCAATGAACTTCTTAAATTTCCATCTTTTTTCTCAATAGCTTTCTTGCTGTTTACTAGACACTATACATTGTACTTCACCCTCCTCACTCTCATCAGTCAGAGTCCCACTGCCACAGGCAGCCCTAGCTGAGAGTTTGTATATGCACAGATAGTATAATTATAAGTGATTGGCGCGGTCAATAGTTTTACGAGACTTTGTACGGGAAATTAAACATATTCATTACATGTATGTTGTAGAATTTTCTGGTTGTAGTGTCACTGGTACTGTTTTGTGTTAATGCTCTGGGGGCTGCTGGAAGTGAATTTGAGGTGATTTTGGAGGGAACTACAAAACACTAAATCACATCATATTGCTTACAACAGCCCCCAAATTTATAAGATATAACAAAGATGGTTATTTTCCTACACAAAGCCGTTAATATATTGACTGGATCAGGCATTTATGTCTGGAAATGTATATACAACATCTCACCTTTATGGTTCAGGAGTACATATACACCCTCCAACTAATTGAATATGAGAAATGCAACTTTACTTGATAACACATGTATTCTGCTCATTCACAGTAACAATATCAAGCAGTTTTTATTCTTCAAATAGGTCGGGAGTTTTACCAACGAAGGCAAGTATTGAGTGAAAAACTGCAAGAAATTGTTCAGTTGCTCGAGGAAGCAGATGACTCAAGTGGTGGATCTGGATATGTCAGTCAAGATAATCTGCTCAATGCACTGGGACTCGGTGAAGAGGACAAGAGCCGGCTAACTAGGGCAGTGACAGCTACTTTTCCTGGATCAGTGATAAAGAGAATATTAATTGATGGTAAATCTGAGTATCCTTTATCTGATGAATTGGCAAATCTTATGTATGCATTTAATTTAACTTGCTTCGATTAGTTGACTGTTGAAGTTAATCTCAATTTGCTAAGGAGAGATTATTGGGATAGTTTATTACATGTATATGATTGCGTGAGTTGCAGTAAATACACAGTCTTGTATTTCCCTTAACAAAGCCCATAGAAATGTTTATACTAACCTGGTGATGAAGCTGAAGTCATTCTGTAGGAGGGATACTTTCAAGAAAGGGATTGCAAAGACAAATCATAACATAGAAAGAATGCAACAGCAGATAACTGAACAAGAGGAGATTTTACAGGAACACTGGGGCACGCTGCTGGCAGCTTTGCAGACAAACAACACATCTGAGGCAATAACACTGGCAGCACAATGCAACGTCATAATGCAACGTCTACAGACATTCACAGCTGCATTGTTTCGATTATATGAATGTGAAATAGAAAGACTTCAAGAAAGGGAAGAAAGTGATCTTGTTACGGCATCACAGAAAGCACAATTACAGAAGGAGATGAAGTTGATGGAGGGCATATGCCATCTTGGATTGCGAGAGAATGTCAGTGCTGAGGATTTATAAATTATGAATGAAAACATCATTCAAGATTTACTTAAGAATGTTGAGGAAAAGTGCCCCTTGTTGCACAACATCCTTCAAATCCTTCTCATAACAGACTCTCGAAGGAAAAGGATTCACAAGACTCCAGAGTATAAGATGAAATGTGGGGTCGGTGCCCTTGCCTCTATGGTTAGCATTCGCAACCAGAAATCTGGAAATGATGTAATCCTCATGTTTGGATTAATGTGCATCACATATGGTGCAGGCAAACAGTTCATAAACATGCTGCATGCCATTGGATTGACACCACACTGGGATACCTTGTAAGTAAACAAAATTTCTTATTAAATGGGTACTTGTATTTTGTTATAGTTAATTATATTACATGTCATTGGTAACTTGGTCTTTGAATGTCAAGTAATTTTGTTGTTGTTTGCTGTAACTCTGGTTAGCTTTTCTGCTGAATATCTATGAAACCTTGAAACATAATTATAGTCTCCAGTCCAACGTCGCATGTTGTTTCTGGTACTGCATTGTGCCCAAAAGGTGGCTTACTCGGCATTATAACGTGTCTTGGATATGGAGGTTCGTGACTCGAATGGCATTCCTAATATGTTACTTAATATGACTAATAATTATACTGTTGGCTCGCATAGTGTAATTATCCATGACTTTTATGCAAATGATTTCATATTTACACACACAATAGTTATTCAACAGTTGGAGGGTGTTCTTTTGGATTTGTAATGAAAAACCAGTTCCCATGCATGCAAGTCTTCAGTAGTTAACAGAGAATCTGCACTGATTAAGTGACATTTATTGCACCTTGAGGAAAATATGCCTACCCAGTTTCATTAAACATCTGCTGCTAAAACTGCAGAACATTGTAATGTCAGAACTCTTTGTGTGTGGCCATGCTCAAGGGGATGTTCTCTTTGATTGGTATAGCGATTTCTAATGAACTTTTCACATTATAAATACAGAAATTTTATTTTTATCACCTTAACCATATTCAACTGTCACATAAATGTACCCATAAATTGTCAGAAATGGCATTGCTGTTATTCTTATTGCTTTTCAGAATGAGTTTTCTTGATAAGAACCTGGAAAAGATCCCGAACATCCTCGCAAGCAAGTGCCCTGTTTCCACTCCTGTAATTCTGTTGATGGACAACATAAACCTTTACCGGGGTGCTAGTATGAAACGTCATCATAGACTGTTCAAGAAGGTGGGTCCAAAAATGTGGAACTTTACTGGACGCGGTGTAATCATCCCAGAGCTGACTGGCAGTGCGGACTTGCTCTCTTGTGAAGAAACAGCGACAAAGCCCCAAAAGGACATTGGATCCCTCAAAGCTGAAGATGTTTTCCTAGGTATGTTACCAAGCTGCTTGGAAGTCCACACTACTGTAAAGTTCTGAAAACATATGTTTAAAAATGCTTTTTCGTTGGCATATTTTTGGGTTATTACATGTACAGATACTAGTAACGCAGTAATATCTGTCTTATTTTGTTGTTGTTAGACTTGGTGCCCTATGAGATTTAAGTGTTCATAGTTTGCTTGCAGTTTTTATTTCAAGTTTTAGTCTGTCTGAGAAAACAATGTGAACACTAACCCCACTGTTGCTGAGCATAACTGTTTTCACTGTCTTATACTTGATAATTGTTGATCTTTTAAATTTTAGAGTCTATGCCAGAACATCAGGCGCTGTGGTTAAAGTGTATGGATAGGTATTTCTTAAATCTCCTTGAAAACAGCTTGAATAAAGTCCCTTCACCTCCAAAGCCATTCGAAGAAATGGATGAGACAGAATTGAATTCCCTGTTGACAGCTACAGATTTTGACAAGACTCAGCTAAGTAAGTTTAAGGTAAAAGTGCCATCCTTACAGTCACTTTGTCAAGACAAACAGCAGGGAAAAACCGAAGTTGTCATCCTTCCCTTATCACTAGAGAACAATGCTACACTGATGGGGACTGGGGCTATTTTTGAAGAATTTGGGAAAGAGTTTTCCTTGCCATGTGACCACAAGAGTGCTTATATACCATTTGACAAATTGAGTAAGAATTTCGATATTAAAGTTGCTCGGAAGCGATATGCATTTTTAACATCACTGCATCGTCACAAGGAGGAGATGGCAGAACTAGTGGAGGAAATTAATTCTCAAGAAAAGCATCTTGATGGAGATGATGCGAACATCTGTGGTGGTGGGGACTCTGACTCAGATGAGAGTGAAGAGGGTGAAGTACAGTGTCTAAGCAGCAAGAAAGCTATCCAGAAAAAAGATGGGAAGTTCAAGAAGTTCATTGACAAGAAAAACAAACAATTATGGGAGGCTATTTATTCTGGGAACGAGGACACTTTCCACACACTTACACAACAGCTGAAGTCTGATTGCATGAAACTTGAGAATACTAAGGATCATTTAGAAAGAAACATTTTTCATGCAGCTGTCGAAGAAAAGAATGTACCCCTAACAAAGTTATTGCTTACAGTTGGCATCAATCCAAATGCCAAAGAAGGATGTGGTGCAACTGCTTTGTCACTTGCTGTCTTGAACAAAGACCTTGAACTGTGCAAAATTCTTGTCGAAAATTTTGCTGAGTATGATGGACCCATGTTTAGTAATGTTCCAAGTCCATTGGAAATGGCAATTGCCACTGACCAAAAAGAGATTGTTGAATTGTTTACCACCTATTCGAAGTCCAAAGAAGTACAGATAAATCCACTACTATCTAGTGTTGAAGTACTTCCCAGTGTTCCTGACAGTTCAGCTCACAAATCACCTGAAGAAAACACCAACCAGAACCCATTACCAGAAAAGTTTGAATATAACAGAAAACAGTTTGACGGATTTCCAACTGCAGTTGTTGGAGATCAAGGAACATGTAGCAACAATCGTAGTGTCAAGGCAAAAGATAACACTGCATATGGCTGGTGTGCAGAGGTACCAGGGGATATGCATGCCAAAGGTCATCTCTGTGAGTCTGCATTTAAAGCACATGGAAAAGGCGGCTTTCATAAAATGGTAAATGTGGTAATGAAAAGGCCAAAATTAACAAAAGAGGCATTTGGTAAAAGAAAATTCCAAGAACAAAATCTGAATCGTATTTTGGAAGCTGTTAGAGATGGAAGCTTGGCATATGGTCTTGCAGCAGTCAAGGAGTTCGAGGAGTCAGGTGACTTTCCTTCACCAGATGAGCTAAAGATGTGTCTACGTCAGCATGGGAGTCATAGTGAAATACTACTGGAAAGGTTTAAGAAATGGCTAAAGGAAAGTGGAGAAACAGATGAATGTCATCGATACCACCAACAGATGTTCTCCTTGTTTGGGCCTCTGTTGGAAGCATTCACAGTAGCTGGAAAGGAGGGTGATGGAGTTCTAAGAGAGACTGTTTGGGTACTATTATTACCTGTATTTGCACAATTGAAGTTCAAGAATTACTGGACTGAATCACTAGTTCACGTTGTGAACTTCACTTCAATGTGGCCACTAGCTTTCCGAAACATGCTACAACAGAATTCAACAGTTAATGTATCTGGGAAGGATGGTCACAATATTGAACTAGATGAATATGTTGAGAGCTATATTGTGCAGCCACTGAAAAACTATACCACAGGTAAGTGGATTTATAAATTATTTAAAAACATCACTTTGAACTCCAAGTTACTAAATTACCCCCCATACACATACTGTACATGCTAGTCACTGAGTGCTAGTCAGCAGCCAGAAGTAATTGTACTGGCAAATTCTGAAAATAGGTCATCTCCAAAAAATAAGCCCAGAATTTAAAAATTTATACTCAGCTGAAAGTAGGATTGCCAGTGAGTAATACTGGTAGGTGCAAATTGAAATAATCTAATTGCCATTGACTGATCTGTATGAATAGTTCAAAATACAACAGGCATCTATTGCCCTGGTCGCACTAGATGTGTAACACCAGTGTAAACATGAAATTTCGGTGTTAAGTATGCAACCGCTAAATGTTGACCCCTTGGTGTTAGTGTTTATTACTCCGGTTATGCGCTGTTTTCAAAGAGAATTAACAGGTTTTAAAACACCCAGAAAAGCACAGTTTATCAGTGTAAAGGAACCAGTCATGTGGTAGGTGATTGGAAGTTGTTCCTACAGGTGTGGTTTTATACTCTCCAGAAAATGTGATGCAGCTCTAGTAGCGTTTGTCCACACAAGCAGCAACTGCATTGTTATCATCCTATGGTTTATCAAATATATATTAAGAACCAGAAGGACGACTGAAATAGATAGCAACAACTCTTGGTGATCTGGCATCTTGATTTTTCTATAAACAGCATGTGGCTTTGTGGTGAAGTTGATAATAAACATATTTTTTCAAATGATATCAGTGATGTTGAATGTCTGTCATCATGCACACCTTGACATTAATTAGTAGTTAAATTCAGTCTGATTTCTTAACAATTAACAACATTGTAACACCAGTTGAATCAGGCAAGTTAGTTAAATCTGGTGTTAGATTATAGTGCGACCACAGACTATATATATATATCACCTGAAATGTATTTTGCATCCATTGCTCCATCTCTCCTATATGGTAATTTAACCTTCCCAAGAAACTGGACAAAAGTTGTGAAATAAAAAGATTCAGCCTAAGACAATTGATACTAATATCTATCTTCTATGTTTTCAAATTATATGAAAGTAGTTTGTAACAATATAAATGGGTTCTAACTTGAAAGAGAAAGATTTTGAAAATGGACGTCTCTAGCAGTTCCACTCCACACCTTTGATAAATGTGTTGAGAACACTGGTGTTAATTTGACAATTCATCATTTGCAGCAGAAGGGGCAATGAATTGCCCAATAGTTTTGTTAGAAATAATATCTAGAAACAAATATATTGGAGAAAATTGGGTTTGAACAGTTTGAAATGTTAGATATTAATTTGTCACAGCAACATTGCATTCCCAGGTCACACAACTGTGCAAATGTGCCGTCGATTGATGGGAAATGTCCAACTTCTTGGTGCTACAAGGAAAGTGTATGCCAATCCACAAGCATTTGATTACCACCCTACATCCAAGCACAAATAACAAAGCTCATTCCCTGATCAAATAAAGGGAATGTGGTTCTGCCTAAAGAGCAAGTTCTTCAAAGTTACTTCAGGCAGAAAGCCACTGCAGTGTCCCATTACATGTATCACCAGTGGGGGCCAGAAAGCTGTCTTCAAAGGTTCAGTTGATGTCATTCAGAAGGGCGAGAAGAAAATCAAGGAAACATTTGAAAAGAAGCTCCATGAAAGCTTTCCAGAGTACAGATTGATCTCCTTGGAGAACATTGTCAACAATGTATGCTAGACAGCCAGTGGTTGCTGTTTGTTTGCAATTCAGAAGTTAATTATAATATTTATTTCTCCATTGATGAGCATTTGTGCTTTTTCACCAAGTGTGATGTATGGTGTGATGGATTTGTCATTCACTGCACGAAGATTTTCACATAGGACATTATCAATGATGAGATGGTGTATAAACTTAATAGCATCAGTGTCCTTCCTGAACAGCTTAGCTCCTGCTCCATAATGGGCAGTGTTGTGGAAACCTTTACTTTGCACATCACGTTTTGACTTGGAGCCTTTAAAAGTTAGTGCTATCTGCCTCACATTAATCTTTGGCTCAAGTGTTTGCATTTCCTCCACACAGGAGCACAGAGATATTGCATCAGATGTATAATCCTTTGGGGGAGCTAGTTGTTTCTGGCAATTGTCACATGATCCATGACATTCAACCAACTCATCATTAAAATGAGTTAAAATGGTAGTCCTCCTGCATTTTCCAGACAAGCAGTATGATGCCATTTTGTTTAGTCCCTGTTTCATGAAGGATTGGTACTCATCTGATTCTGCTGATGCAATGTGCCTGAGTAGTTTACTCCTGTCTTCAAATCGATACATTAATATGCAAGTAGACTTGTTGCCATCCCTTCCTGCTCTCCCACCCTCCTGATAATATTCTTCAAGTGACTTTGGGAGTGTGTGATGTATAACAAAACGAACATTTGGCTTATCTATGCCCATACCAAAGGCACTTGTAGCACACATAATGTTAGCATGGCCTGTTAACCAGGCTTTTGCATTTTTCTCCTGTTCAAAGACATCGAGCTGACCATGATAGTAAGCAGCACCAATGCCTTTACACTTAAAAAGGTAGGCCAGTTGAGTTGTATCACTTGTAGCGAAGCAGTAGACAATGCCACATTGACCAATAACGTTTTTCTGTACAAGTTCAACAACATCTTCTTTGGAGTGTTGTTCGTTCTTCTCAATAACCTTGTAATACAAGTTTTGGCGATTGCTTGATAAGCGGAAAACATTTGGGCTGACCATTCCTAATTTCTCTACAATTATGTCTTGGGTTCGGACAGTTGCTGTTGCAGTGAAGGCAGCAATTGGCCTGTTAAATTGTTTAAGTTCAATTAGTTGACCATAGGAGGGTCTAAAGTTTTGGCCCCACATGTCAATGCAGTGTGCTTCATCAATTACAAACATACCTAGTGTCCCATTTTCTTTCATAGATTGAAAGGCTGTTCTGCCCTGGCTAGATAATGCAAACTCGGGTGTCAGGTAAAAAAATTTATAGAGTGTTTCCTTCTGTGTAAGTTCATGAAATACATTATCCCTTTCCTCTTGTGTCATTTTGGAGTTTACAAAACATACACTCAAACCATGTTTGCGTAGTCTTGCAACTTGGTCATTCACCAGTGCCAACAATGGAGTTATTACAACTGTAATGCCTTTGGATAGTAAACCAGGTATGCAGTAGCAAATTGTCTTCCCCCCACCTGTTGGGATAATTGCTAAACAGTCCTTCTCATCTAGTAAACAATCGATAATATCACGTTGTTTTGCTCTAAAATTATCATGGTGGAAAACATCTCTCAGTGCATCTAACACCTTGTCACCTGAAGATGGAACATCCACTCCAGCTGTGGAGCTGGAGACTGTCATTGCACCCAAGGATTCATGCAATGGAGCAATATTTCTTAACTCATTGCAGATGAAGTCCTTGTAAAAGAAAAATAATTATGGTTATTATGGAGTCATCAAATGTATGGCGGATTACCTAAAAAAGCCAAACGTCTTCACAAATGACAGAAATTGAAAGCCTGTCTTCAAGAACAAAGAACCTTATCATGAGCTGTACATAGTTATTTTTTATCTGACTGCTTAGTAAGTGATTTCTGTCTGACTTCCAGAAAGAACATAATTTTCTTTGCAATATATTAAATCATTGAGCTTAAAAAGCTAATTCTAGTACTGGTATTTATAATATTCAGCAACCTGGTCTGAAAATTAAATACAGCAGGTTCCTTGAGAGGTTAGGGTTAATTATTGTGTAGAGATATGAGGGAGGAGGCCTTTTGTTTCTCCACTAGTAATGTTCCATTATTTCTATTAACACATATGGGATCAGACTATTTAGCATAGTTTTTTTTTTAAATAAATAATTCAAATTGGTGAAGGAGATCCATACTAGCAAACACAGAAAAATGTAAATCTTCAGATTGCACTGCAAAGTGCAAGTACATTTTATAAACATGATCCTGTACAGCTTAAATTACTTTTTGAAAGAAAGGACTGCAACACACTGAGAACGGGCATAAAATAAAATTTTAAATCGAATAAAACGTCTTTGTTGTTGTGAACTAATTTGGTCTGTTCAGACGAGCAAGATATAGCAAGCTTTCCACTGCAGAAGTCAAATGTTCTATTGTTTTAACGTTGTTCAAAACAAAGGAACACTTGACTCTTGCAACCAAAAGCTAGCTATAACTTGCTCGTCTGAACAGGCCCATAAACTTTATAAAGAGTGTCGCTTGGGGGGGGGGGGGACTAATTTTAGGTTTATTTTCCCCTAGTTCAGGAAAAGCAAAAAAATTATAACATTTCTTCGGAATTTGTTAGCTACTTAACTCACCCGTTGTACAAAAAAAGCTTCCATCTGAAAAGAAACAGACAGGTCCTGCTTCTGGATGAACCAACAATGAAATTTGGCTCGAAGTCCGTCACTCACAGTTTCTATGTCACAAGGCTGGTCGCCTTTGCTGTAGGGCTGTAATTGACCACCGTAGAAGAGAAGTAGGCACATCATTTGCACTGCCTCCCGTTCATTTGCCACTGCACAAAACAACCTCGACGTACCACAAATAACAGTTACATTTCTGTAAGATTGTACGTCCTGATAAAAGATGAAGAGTAAGAGTTCGTATTTAATCGCGCTTTCCCTTTTGAGCTTTTCCTCGAAATAAATAAATTATAATCTCATGAAATATTAAGTCATCATAGTCGAACAATGGTTTTGTCGCTAGATATATACATACGTTTTCCCGACGATATCGGAAATATTCATCTAGGTATTGTCTAGTTTCGTTGACATGAAGTTGTTTACGAATCTCAAAAGCTTCACGACGGTCGGAATCTTTGAACTCGCACTTGTGCGCAATACGGAAATGATGCGCAATTCCATCCTGCTGGTAAAAATCATCCACCTTATCACAACAAGAACTGTGTGGGCAGGGAAGCTTTTCCTTAACTGTCGCTTCGTGAACTAGTCTGGAAAGTGATAAACCTGTCGAAAACTCTGGAAAATTAATGTCATTGACCCCGCATAAATTATCATTCTCCGCCATCTTGAATTCGTTATCTGCCAGGCGCTTCATTTTTCTCGTCCTTCCCAAGCATCCTTGCGCGCAGCGCGTTCGCAATCTGAAGCGCCTGGGTACGAGGCAGAACGAGGTGCCCTTCTGGGATCCAATTACCAGGCTGAATATAAAGACATTCAGCAGTACCACGAAGAAAGTGAAATCAAAGGCTTCAGGTGACAAGTATATCACCATTGGCGAGGATCGTGAGCTCTTCCAAAGACTTTTGGTAGTTGCCATGAAGAGAGATGTTAATTTGAGCGTGGTGTTAAGCTATGAGCTTTCTGCTGTTCCCATTTCCCTATTCCATCCAGACGGTAGTCTACGAAAGACAACAAAGAGCATCTTACTTTCAATTTTAGAAAAAGATGTCAATGTGCAGCCAAGACTGCCATTGCCTCCTGTATCAACGGCTACAATTATAGATGGCATGGCCCTTGTTCAGATGTTGAAATCTGCAGGAACCAAGACCTTTGGAGAAATGGCCAAGTCATACTACAGTGTGATTGCTGGTGTACTTGACAAAGATGGGTGTCGGCGTGTAGATGTCGTGTTTGATCAGTATTTGAAGGAGTCCATCAAGGGAGGGGAACGGCAGAAGAGGGGAGAATCCAGTGCACTAGAGGTGAAGATATACAGTCAAGGTACGCCAATCCCAAACCAGTGGCAGAAGTACATTGCAAACCCTAGGAACAAGGAAAACCTGTGTGTATTCTTGTCAGAGTCTTGGTGTACAACCGCAAAGGAATGTCTTAATCGACAGAAAGAGCTGGTTCTTGCAGGTGGCTTTAAGGAAGGTTCAAAGGCAGTATCAATTACCCAAGGCCACGTAGAAGTTCTAATCCCACTGCAGTCAGATCACGAAGAGGCAGATACCAGAATCTTGCTTCATGCCAAGCACGCCTCAAGCTCTAATCAGAGAGTCATTATTCGTTCTCCAGACACAGATGTTGCTGCACTGTCCATCACACACTTCCAAGATCTCGGCTGTGAAGAGCTGTGGTTCCGCACTGGAGTTAAGGATCGCGTCAGATTCATCCCAATCCATTCCATAAGACGTAATCTTGGTGATTCAGTTTGCAATGCACTGCTTGCATTTCATGCCTTGACTGGCTGCGATTCGACTAGTGCTCTCTCGGGAATTGGGAAGAAAAGAGCATGGAAGGTTCTTTATAACAGCCCACTACATCAAAGCAACCTAGCACAACTTGGCAAAGAGCCTACACCAGATCAAGCAACACTGGACAGGTGCGAAACCTTCATTTGCGATCTGTATGCCTCAGCAAAGATCGCAAAGACAGTAGACGAGTTGCGATATCGACTGTTCTGTCAAGGAAACAAGAAGAGCGAAGGACTGCCTCCAACCTCTGACAGCTTAATCCAGCACAGTAAGCATGCAGATTTCCAGTGCTACGTTTGGCGGAAGGCTTTGGAGCCTAACCAGAGGTTACCAAGTCTGGTCGGAAATGGATGGCAACGTGAAGGAGATAAACTCACCCCCGTCTTCATGACAAAGGAAAATGCCCCAACAGGTGTGCTGGAGCTGACAAGATGTCGCTGCAAGAAATCGGGGTGTACAACCAACTGTTCCTGTAATTTGAATGAACTCGTCTGCACAGAAGCTTGTTTTTGTATGGCGGACGAAAGTTGTCTAAACCCTGTAAAGGAACTTGAATACGTTGGAGAGCAGTCCGACGATGACACAAGTGATTCGGAATAAACACTGTCTTGTACATAGCAGAAAGACGTAAGTATTACATCATTTATCAGTACAATATTATATTTTGAATAATATTTTGCATTTGGTACAGCAATTCGTGTAGGCGTACTTTAGCATATGCCAAAACAGGCTCAAAATTGCGATAACAAACTTGACAAAGTCCCTTTTCTTTCTGTTTTGAAAAGCATGTGCTAAAATGAAAGTTTGCCCTAAACCGACCACGTGACTAGTCACGTGACCTACTTATTAACGCTTAGCTAAGTTCAGCTGAATCGCATCTAAGAATTCCCCCAATCCTAAGGTTTGGGGGCGTATTCAGGTCTAATTGACACTCAAAACCCGTAATGAAGGGTCAGCCTCGTTTCCATGCTAACTACATGATTCCGAAATAGTGTCAGTTTTTTAGCAAATACGCCGAGAGTGGTGTACGTTTTTCGGTTCTTGCCTATTTTAAGGAAAGATGAATAGTTTAAAGACGTGAATGAACAATTTTCAACGGAAACAAAAGCAACAATCGACCTTAAAATAGTTTGAAATGTTAAATTATTCAGAAATTCTCAATGAAAAACGGTAAAAGTCACGTGGTTGGTCACGTGACATATATATTAACTTAGATGTGCTACCAAATGGTCAATCATAGTAGGATTAAGATTTTGTATGGGTTTTAGCACTTTTCATAAAGAACAATGGGTTTAAAATGGTATTTTATTGTTTAGCCTCACTTTCATGCCAAATCTCAGGTGCAGTTATATATGACGTCATATCTCGTGACGTATACCACAATTTGACTGTACATAGTACCTGACTGTGTAGAGGATATATTGTTCCATAAGAATCTGATGTCAAACCTTTTCTGTAGTGTGGGTTGAACGAAACCGAATTTTTCAGGTCCTAGCTCCTGGACTATTTCATGAGTATGCTAATTCCAATATGGCAGACAAATTTGTGGGGAAAGGCCGTCAATACGCATTTTGTCTTTGTTTTAAGTTTGTTTGTGCTATCAGCTATCAGTTTGTTTGTGCAATCAGCTATTCGTTTGTTTGTGCTCGCTATGCATGATAGCTGCCACAAACAAACTTAAAGCAAAGACAAAACGCGTATTCCACGGCCTTGCCCCACAAATTTGTCTGCCATATTGGAATTAGCATATTCGTGAAAGTCGCAAATTTGTAACAACATCGCCATTCACTTTAATGCAACGAACTTGGAATAAATAAACTATTATTACTGTTATTCCACCCAGACTGTGGGTGCTATTGGTGCTTGCTGTTCTTCAACTTTATTTTCCACGTCAGTCAGTTTCACAAAATGTACAAAAAGGAAAAGAAGAAATAAAGTGGAGGGTGCAGGATTTACAACCCTAGGGGTATCCTGCAGCCTAATATAGTTAATCAACAAACTAGAATAGTATGGCGGCTATTTACAGTAATTACTAACAACAATAGGCACAATAAGATACATGTTTACACCTGTACAGAAGTACTGTTTTTATTTGTTTCTTACCAGAAACATGTTGGGTGCCACGTGGCCGCACTTGCCAGTAATGTTCTTCACCATCTTGCACTTGACTGTGCCCGTGACAAAGCGCACGAAGCTTCCGGTTCCCTCCGAGCAGGCGATCCAATTGATGACATTCGACTTGATCAGAAACTCGCTCCCAATCTGCTTCCACAAGGTGAACTCCATGGCATTGTAGTCAGTTTCGCTGGAATATGAACATAGTTGGGTTGTCGCTGTTAGAAGAAAATGTATGTACTGACATGAACATATTACGGATCTTTATAATTCAACAATAATTTTCATTGTGAAATGACGCGCTGTCATTGGACACATTTGATCACATGATGTTCTGTGGAGGGTAATTATCAGCAAATAGTGTAGGGCTAATATCACCGAGCCATCTCGATTTGACAGTGACAGCTTTTCAAACATTTTCTGAAGAATTGTCTTTTAGTTTCTATTTCATTGAGCTGTACAGATTTCACAGCTTTGTATATAACTTTTGTATATAACACACGTTTGTTTTGAGTATTTTAACAGACTATTATTATTATTATTATTATTATTATTATTATTATTATGATTGCGTATTAGTTAAATCAATACTTTTACACTGTTTGATTTGAATCGAGGGCCGGTAGAACGAAGCAGATTCAAGTCAGTTGCCAATTGAGATGGTTGCGAGCCGTTGCGTTAGAACGGTTGATTGTATTTTTTTATCCTTCGCATTACTGCTATTACCGCTGCATAATAGCTGAATAATCTTCGGACCTGTCAATACACCTACCAAAGAACTCTCGGAGGACAGTTTACAGTAAATGCCGTGAAAATTGCAGAATGTGGAAATAAGCACCGATGTAGTAGTAGTAGTAGTAGTAGTAGTAGTAGTGTAGATGTTTACGAGGCTCTTGATTTGACAAGTTTTCTCGAAGTTTATGAATGAACCAATATTCAGTTTGTGTAGGTTTCCAAAGCTTCAGCCTGATAGCAATTTTAAAGCTCATTCATATGCTATTTTACCCTGGGCATGCCAGAGGTTCTTCTCGCTCAAGATACGATCGACAGCGAAAATTACAGGTAATATATTTACTTATATCAATTAGTTTTATAGGCAGTTAAACTTAGTGCACTGAATACATAATTTATTTTAGTACGATTTCTGGTCAAAAAGGTAAAATGTCAGCTCTTACTGGCATTTGCGAATGGAAATTTGATTTGTGTGGAACTGTACTCTGTAGTCTGGGATTCTTACATTTGATTGTTGATCGTGAATAGCTTTGCAATAATTTTTTTTTTAAACGTACCATGAAAACCGTTTCTTGTTGTTCGATGGAAAGTTTAATGTTTTGTTTATAAAACAGTATATTTTCACAACACGCTCGCAATTGTGACCCTGACCGGCAAACGCTGTTGTTTCGGCAAAAAGTTATCGTTGAATAATAAAATGAATAAAGTACTTCTGTCTTGCTGTTGTATTGAGTCATACGGTCCCTCGGCTTCCAAATTGTTCTCAGAGTTTCTCAGATGTTCACTCTTCGAACAATTTGTCAGCCTCGGGGCCTGTATATGACTCAGTAGAACAGGCAACAGAAGTACTTTATTCATAAAATAACGCCTATGCAACCTACGTGTTGTCACAAATGTTTGTCTAAGTAAGTTTACAGTGCAATTAGGTAACTTTTTGTTTGTTAGCTAGTCTTTTGCCATTTTGGTTTTATATATTGTGTGTAATTTAATGTAGTTACATGACAGGACCACCATTGATACTAATGCTTGTACTAACGGTGCTATCCTGGACAAATATTATCTTATTATTATTATTATTATTACTATTATTATTATTATTATTATCATTATTATTATTATTATTATTATGGACCTTTAAGAAATAGCGCAGTAAAAGCTATTGTTATTATTATTATTATTATTATTATTATTATTATTATTATTATTGTTACTATAATAATTATTAGCATCATTCTGTTCTTATCACTCATGATCACCCAACGTACATAACGAATTATGTTTAAGTATTTTATTTTGTTGTTCAGTAGACAAGACACTTGTCAAAAACTTGTTGTTCTTCTAAAACCTTGATTGTATGAGTAGCGATTTGTCATATCGTACAAGAAGGACAACATTCTCAGGCCTGAAAGAGTCCTCGCCGGCACTGAAACAGTCTCAGTGTTTATGAGTCTAGAACAGTTCCGATAAAATTAAGATTTGTACTTTATTTTCATAACAAGTAACAGAAGTTCGACTTCATTCACTACATTGTCCATCACAATCAATTTCTATGCAACAGAACTGAATTAATTGAAATGCAATTATCTGCAATCTGATGTAAAAAGATTTGCTCATATAATGAGTTGAGAAAAGAGGTGTAATTTGATATTGCCACTGTAACTGGCTGCCAGTAAGGCTATGTTCACACTATACCTATACCGGATAGGTTTTCGTGCCGGCACAGAAAGCTATCCGGTACAGTGTGAACAGGAACGGAGCAAGTCGGCACAAAAAGCTATCCGATACAAAGTTTATCACTTTCAACACCGGATCGGCGATGCAAGCGAAACAAGCGTTTCGTGTGTGAGCAGGAGGCCTATCCGCTATGCTTTCTGTGCCGGCACAAAACTATCCGGTATGGTGTGAACAGGGCCTAAGCCATACGATGCGGCACAAGGATGCTGTAATGACCTTCAAATGTATGAAGGGCTTGGCCCCGTCATACCTGTGCAACAGATTCACTTTCAGATCATAGCTTTATAGTCAATACTAGACACAAAGATACGTTAGAGATTCCGCTGTATAAATCTGCTGCAGGTCAGATAACTTTTTATATAGGCCAGTATCCCTATGGAAAGGACTACCGGATATTGTCAGTGTAAACAAATTTAAGGATGCTTTATTATATATATTTTGAGATTTTTAAATTTGTAATTAAGTACTGAAAAGCTTTCTAAGGAGTATAATTAAAATAGAGTTTATTATTATTATTATTATTATTTGTTGAAATCCCACTAACTAGAACCAAATGGCCGCCTTATTCTGACAATAATAGTAACAATTCCATGTACTTACGACTTTGGTATTGTTGTGGAAACAGGAACGTATCCTATGGACGGCCATTTGGGGCGGGGAGTCACTGCGTTGGTTGTATGATCGAAATGGTCAAAATCAGTGAAGGTGTAACTGTAGACTAGTGTCCAGCCCCCTCCCGCCGTGGTTTGGTCGCAGTGAACCTGGACCATGCGTCCGTCGAGCATGATATAGTAATTCTTGGTGACCGTTCCACCGCGTGCTTGGATGTCCTTGCATGACTTGCCGGGATTCTGTTTGCTGCCAACTATAAAGAGAACGACAGAGAAATTAAACATGGCCACCAAAATTACGAGCTGAACTGGAAATGATAGGATATGGCAGGATTTTTGTGCTCCAAATATTCCTTCCACTCTCCACCCCTCACAAATCAAATGGTCCGTCCCTTGTCATTTCTGCTCTATCATACATCATTTCTATGCTCTAAATATTCCTTCCACTCCCCACCCCCCACAAATCAAATGGTCCGTCCCTTGTCATTTCTGTTCTATTATACAGCATTTCTGTGCTCTAAATATTCCTTCCATTCCCCACCACTCACAGATCAAATGGTTCGTCCCTTGTCATTTCTATTCTATCATACAGCATTTCTGTGCTCCAAATATTGCTTCCACTCTCCACCCCTCACAAATCAAATGGTCTATTCGTTAGCCATTGTCAGTTCTCTTCTATCATACAGCATTTCTGTGTTCCAAATATTTCTTCCACTCCCCACCTCTCACAAATCAAATTGCCCGTCCCTTATCATTTCTGTGCCAAATATTCATTCGATTACAATAGTTTTCAAGGAGCGCGAATCATTTATTTATTTATTAGTTTTATAATTACTTTTTCGTTACAGGGACTGTATGGGAACGCTACACACAGTTCCAAGTTACCCCGCAATATCTGCCCGGCGATGTAGGTGCGGTTTCTTATATTTAATTCATCATTATGGAACACTCACCCGGATAATGTTGTTTCTGGGATCCTTCAGAAGCCAGCAGCGCACTCAGGAACACGAGAACGAAGATACACAACTTACAATGGTTCACCTCCATTCTGCACCGAGTTGATAGTCTGACGTTCAGCTGTAATGTAAATACAATTCATCTATTGGATGGCTTATTATTATTATTATTAATATTAATATTATTATTATTATCATTACTATTATTCAGCCAATACTTCACCAATTGCTCGTTTCTCAGTTTATCTACCTGCATTTTCACTCCATTTTAAACAGATATATGAGGACCAGTTGAGAGGGGGGGAGGAGTGGGTGGGGGAGTGTTGGTTATATATCCGCTATCCCAATAATATTGATACGCTTATTTCTCACCTGAAATTTTAAAGTTAACAGTTATCCTTCATTCTTATAATTCTGCTATTATTTATCCTTGTTCCTATTATTATTTGCTAGTTCAACCTTGTCCCTAAAACATCTAACACGACCTCATATGTATTTAGAAGGGAAGAGAAGACAAAAAGAAGAGAAAAGAAGATAATGATAAACACTCATCTTACGTGAAACCGTGAGGAACACGAACCCTGTGTATTACCAAGAAACCTATTAACAGAATTCAACGTGTGGAACGACTACATTCAGAAGTATATCACTATTTACTGTTTGATGTGCTACATCTCACCGAATAGTGGAAATTACACGGGATGAAAATGGAACAACCCCAACATATTTGGCAAGTAAGAAACGTTGACACACCTCTTTCTTGTTTTGTTCTTTTCTCCGCCAGATTAATTAGCAGAGAGTAGTTAGCGTTCGACCTCGACGAACCTCTCACCCAACTGACTGGAGTCTCGTCTCATGTACGGATACAAAGTAATGGTATAATTTATTATAATTTATACATTGTAAAATGTCGGTGGAGACATCAAATCACTGCTGGCAACTAAAAATGTTGAAATGAAAAATTAACCTAATGAAATGTAGAAGATGTCTCTCACTTGGTGAAAACGATAAAATGATGATAACAAAGTGAGCTTGTTCAGACTTCATATAACATGTTAAGCTTGGTCATTCCAGTCACTTCAAGTCATCTTCCCAACCTCTATTAGCAACTATAAATGGTTCTGACAACAATGTCAACAGCTGGGAAGCAACAGGCATAGCAACCACGTATTTGCCACGAAACAGTTCCTGGCCCAAGAGGCCGTTACCAAGGAACAAAATGCTGCTACTGACTACTGTAACTTGTTCCAAGAATGGTGGATTTATTATTCAACTTTACTGAAATTCCAAATATTGAGTTTCTGTACTTGGAAACATGAAAACATATACACCCGGGATGCCTCACAGTAACAGCTACTCTTGAAATTTCGTGAACCAATCACTGGACAAAAGGGAGCTCTATTAATCCTTTAGGTTCTTTAACCCTTGCATCCAACACTTCTGTAACGTTTTTATATTTCTGTAACGTATGTATTATGTGTAAACAAATAAAGCCTTAATTTAAACCTTTGAACCACATCAATGTAATACTTCAAGAGATAAACTATGAATATTCTGAATTTATTCACAGAGCCTCATTTTCTTTTCACGAATCATTTTAAGTGCCATATTACTACGTTCACATCACTATGAAAAGTGTTCACATCAGGCGGTGTATTGCACGAATCATGATCGAAACATGTTTATTCTGAGTATGATTGAAACTATCTCACGAGGTAGTTTCGATCTAAGCCAGACGAAACACGTTAAACATGGCGGCCATGAGCGAAGGGCCAAAGGGCTTGACAAGTGAAATTAAACCACAGAATGTATGTAACAGCAAGTTCGAGCTCCATTTATCGGTTTAATTGAAATTATAGAGATTTTATGCACATTCCGTAAAACCGCATAAATTATAGAACCAGGCATGAAACATGTTTCAAACTGACACTTACTGTGAATAATGCAATTACAAACATGTTTAGGGGGAAACGTGTTTCGTTTAAATATGTTTACACTAAACATGTTTCGCTGCTGGTGTGAACGCAGCTATAGCTTCAACATTTCTCGTTACCTTCAGGTTTTATAACATTTGGTTCAGTCACACCCTATACTTATTCGAAGTGAAAATTCTTGTAGTAGGATTGTAGTAGGATTCTAGTTCCTCAGTCAGGAAGGGTTTTAGAAGGGACGCACATCAGAGAGCAACTGTCATGTTTTTGGATTTCAATAGTATACTACACGTACAAAGCAGAAAACGTATTCAACGGTGTGTGTCATTTTATCTTGTCAGTTCTGATAGCTGCCAACTTTCGTACTTAATGTTGTGTCTTTGTACGAAACAACAGCAACATTCTCTTTATTTCATACAATTACAGGTGGTTTTTGCATAGAAAATAAAAAAATACAATAATTAAACTGATTACATGTTTTATATGGGGGGTCTGACATGATATTTCTGTATTTTGAGGCCATTCTATTTCAGAAGTAATTACGCAGATTACAATACATGTAATGTAACACTGCATTGTATGTCCATTACAAATACTCTTAGCTAGGGCTACCTGTGGTATGTGTACATGCTCAATATTACTGCTCGTAGCATGGGCTACCTGTGGTATGTGCACATGCTCAATATTACTGCTCGTAGCATGGGCTACCTGTGGTACGTGTACATGACCGGCATGGCCACTCGTAGCTTGGGGTCCGTGTGGGTCCGCGCCTGACGTGATTGGATGGCATTTCCAGCAGTGAAGCAAGTTGAATCTCCTCTTATGCTTCTCGGAGCTCGGCCCGCGCTCGGCTTTGAGAGACGTCCACACGGATACGTTTTCATTTGAAAACATAAGTCTGAAAACGTGTTCGTGTGGACAGGGGTCGCTTTCATTCTGCATTTTCCAAACATTCACCCTGGAGACCATTTTCGAAAAATTCCATTTCGGTGAAATCAGCATCGTCAATTGTTATGCATATGAAGCACATAAAGGCCAGGGTGCACCTGAACAAATGTATGGGAAAATGTATTTATTTTTATTATTCTGGGGGGGGGGAGGGGTGTCTAAGAAGTCCTACATCTCCATGGACCAAAGCCTGGGGACTGCCTGTGGCATGTCTATGTCACGTGTGATGAAAACGTGTTCGTGTGGACAACTACAGGCATCGTTTTCATTTCGCGTTTTCCAAAAATTCACTCAGGAGACCGTTTTCGAAATATTCCATTTCAGCGATCAGCATCGTCAATTTTTATGTATATGAGGCACATTAACAGGAAAGGGGTCTAATGAGGCAGACCACATTAGGGCATTTATATTGTCATTTCCGGCTCAATTAATGACGTAACTTGCACCATTTCGAGTTTCCCTACCTTCACCTTATTATTTCTAACTCTAAGGCCTTAGTGAAGTCCATCGGATACGATTTGTAAGAGATATCGTGGAAAAAGCGAGACTTTTTCAGAATACGCTATAAACGACTATTTCTACATTTAAAATAGCTTATGTGCAAGCCCTCTCCTGCAAAACAACAACTGGCATATGAAAGTGGCATTGTACATCTCTCTAGCATTGTTTTGCTGCAAGCAGAACTTCATTCGAGCTAGTATTCACTGATCTATGCCTATTTTTCAACCAGGAGTCAATCGCAGATTAATGTCAGTAAATAGACTAGATCCCTTTTATGTTAACGAGCCAGATACGTATAACTTAAACCATCTACCACTAAATCCACTCTTACAATGCCAGATTGGCATCCAAGTCTTCATATTGTCTCCCTCATTGTAAAACAAATTATGGACTCTTCAATATCAGATTTAAAGGCGGGCATGAGAGTTGTATAAGAGTCGAGTGATGAGAGTTGGCGAGAGTTTGGTCAACTCTCATGCGCGCGGTCAAATGAGAATGAGAGTCGATGAGAGTTGACAAGATTCGCAAAACAAACAAACAAAACTTTCATTGACTCTCATCCAAATTTAAAGATGTCCAAACTTGATGAGAGCGCACGAGAGTCGATGAGAGTGGTCGAACCAAATCAAGAGTTTGAGCTCTCATCAACTCTCATCAACTTTCCGTTCATGCTCGTTTCATCCAGTCTTAAACCTGTTAAAATCTGGAATGAAACTGACAGTGATCCCAAATCTCTATGATTAAAGAACTTCAAGAGAAAATACAAATCCTATTACTACAACACATTTTAATTTAATCAGCCACTGAATCAATAATAGAAACCACACTTTTGTATCCATGGCAATACTAATATTAACATTACTATCTTATCCTTCCTTTTCATTAATTAAATATGTATCTTTGCACCCATGACATTAACTACACTCTAAGAACACATGTTTTGTGGCCCAGCTTCTTAGGCCCGGTTTAGACGTCGTATTTATCATGGCGTTTAAATCAATTAAAGTCGATTGAGTCGAACTTGTGTCGAAAGTTCGACTTGGTCAGTTGAATTTGAACAGACGTTCGACGTTGCTTCAAACAGATTAAAAATCATATATATATGGTGAATGATCACAAATGACAGTGATAGAGACAAAATTGCCTGCAGAAGACGCTTGTATTACGTGAACTTGGATTCATTCGCTATTTTAAAAAGTCATGAGAATTATGAATTAAGTTCGACGTTTAAATCAAACACGTCGAATTTAATAATTTGACTCGACTGAAATTAGAATTAAATTCGACGCATAAGAAATAATATCTGAGCCTCGTTGTACCATATTTATGTCGAGACCGAAAATAAACATTTTGGAATAATCAAAATATGATTTATAACCAAAAAGAAAACGATTTTCAAATGGAATATTTCGATGTTTAATATCACATCATTATCAACCATGTGAAATACAAAGATTTTATAGGAAAACAAATTATATTACTTTCCTATCTTATATTTAATTGTACACGATTTGTAAATCCTGGTCAGCATAAAATAAAATAAAGTTGTTGTTGTTGTTGTTGTTGTTGTTGTTCGTCTCGGTGTAGACGGTACATGAAAACGGAAACATAAAATTATATTTTCAAACAATATTCTGTCCACAGAAAACTTAAGACATTTATGTCAATCTAAAGCTTGTACTTAGAAACAAGGAATCCACTTTCCCGCGCTATAAACGGCAAACTATCCATTCACATTGACAACGGTATTCTGAACCTAGAATTTTAAGCAAGACAAAAGAAACTTCGGGGATCCTATTAAGCACACGAACATTCTTATCTATTATCCTCCAATGTTTTCTCAATTAACTTTTTTTTGTTAGTGTTTCTATCCATCTGACCTTCCTTTTGATTAAAATAAAAAATGTACGTAAAAGGAAGCCTGAACTCTCATAAGCTCTATAGTTTCCCGTTCAGGCTTCTTCGTCACTGAAGTTCCGTATTGTAATTATTGTACTTATTGTAATCATTGCCAGCCATGTATATTGTGATGAAACAAATAAATGTAAATGAATTATTAGATGATAACTAACCGAAATTCCACGGCTGGATTCTGTGTTCCCGTGGCGCGCGCGTTATTCTAGAAGTAACAAACTGCGAGTGTCAGTCAGTTGAGCGACGTTCCCGGTGCAGGATGGAGTCACATTACAACAACACTATCCTGGTTCTCCTGTCTTTGAGCTTGTGGATGGTTTCCGAAGGATTCCTACAACAGAAGTTTCCCGGTGAGCTTTCTATACTGTGACATTTTAGTATTTTAATAAGAATTTTAAAGTTAAGGTATTATAGTAAAGGGTCGGGCCAAAAAATTGCAGTGTTTTTAACTTCATGTTTGGAAATTTGGATTATATGTGTTTTTTGTTCCTATCATTTGAAGCATATTTTTGCTGATCAAAAACAGGAGAAAATATTGCCGAAGGATGTGGTTAAATATTCCAAAATATTGAACTTCTGCCCGGTCCATATAACTTTTCAATGACAGGCGGCGATGGTGAGTTGAAAGTTATCAAGTCCCTTATTATTTGTCCAATGCGGGGCTCGCCTCGCCAGGACTTTGTGTCCGTTAGCCGCCCCCTCAGCCAGCTCATTGTTGTTCAGTTCCTAGTGTCTTTTGTTTATCTATGATTTTTTTATTTATCTTCCTGTAACTTGTACTGTGAGCTCGTTGAACGTTTCTAAATAAATAAATAAATTTTGCTTTTAGTAAAACGTAAAATATTTTAGTGTTTTAGTTGATTGTTTCAAAGTCTGATACTATAGATTTTATGACAACAAATGCAGTAAGTTTTACTTGATAAATTGCACAGTTGTGTCAGAGGTTAGTTGAGGGTGGAAGTTATTTTGTTTTAATTTATTTATTTAATAATATTTATACATGATCATCTAGTTAGCAAGTTAACGCTAGTTTAAGTAGAGCCCTGTTTTAAACAAAAATCATACAACATACATAAATGTAATTAC
>JAOBYG010754359.1:0-14090 GCA_025403545.1 Epizoanthus stellaris | reverse complement strand
TTAAGTGCCCCTATTTTGTGGTCTTATGTGTGTCCTCAATTCTTTGACTTTTTGGACAATAACCTTGTCTAAGTATTTCCTGAAAAGTGTGTCCCTTTTTCAAAACATTTGGTGTAACCAAAACATGTTCTGTCTTTACTGATGAGGGAACACACCGACTCTAAAGTACTAACCAAGTATATTCAGTCGATATTGCCCTGGTATGCCCACCACTTGAAGAAAGGTGTTAGCTTCTTTGACCGAAATAAAACAACAGACCTGGAACCAAGAAATTGTTTGTACTTATCCGCCCTTGCTATCCAAACTACTACTTACGAAAGTAAGATTACTCTACTTTATTGCAGATCTGTATTACAAGTGTACAAGTTGCACTCCGTGTTTCCACACTGCTATTATGGTCAGAAAAGTAAGTAACATAGTTAAAATGCGTGTGAAATCCTTCCAACTGAATGCATCAGAAACAGTTTATAGCGAAATACGAATTTTAACATGGGAACACAAACTTTAGGTAACATAGTCTTTCACCATATTGGGGTCTTGTTATAAACTGAAAACACAACAAATCCGGGTCAGTGGGTGGATCGTAACATCCTTACAAGGCATGAAATGCTTCACAATGTTCTACTGTTGTAAATTTATAGATGCTTACATACTAAATCCTGCTGGGAATTTATTCGCCACTCCAGAAACAACAAAAGGCTGGGACCCGTCCACCCAAACGATCCCAGAAAGCAATGATATGCTGCAAATGCTAATTTGGCATGAAAGAACAAAACAGAATAATTAGCCTGTATGAATTGTGATGTGGTACACAATGCATTTCCTAATTGCATTGTTTCTTAGACGAGATAAAGTAACGCGTATTGTGCCGAAACAATAGCTTGCGAAACACTCTTGATGATATATTGTGCAATACACTTGTTGGAGCATTGCTTTCTGGGATCGTTTGGGTGGACGGGTCCCAGTCCTTTTGTAGTTTCTGGAGTTGCGAATTGGGAAATAATATATGAACACTTTCTTATTTCCAAACCCAATACCCTGCGAACTCAAACACTGCCGAGCCAAACTACGTCAGTTTATGAATGATTCTGGGCAGCGAGTTGCAACTGTAAAAGATCCGTCTTAGACAATTGACACATATTTTAAATATTTTGTGGTGGCATTCGTTATTTCAGTAATGCTCGATTTCTCAAAGTAAACTCTAATTCTCTCCTTCCTAACATGTTGTCAGTTTGCATTTTTCCTTTCCTGGTTATCTTTCAAAACCGACTTATATCATACAATTGTCATGTCCTGTGGCAAGAACTCGAAGCATTACCTCTCTCATATATAGCACTGTTTTTGACTTGTTTCTATTAAAAAGAATTAAATCTTTTAAGATACCTTTCATATCATATTTTCTAAAATAACTGAGCTAACTGAGGTTGATGGACTTGATGTCGTCCACTTGTTTCCATGCTAAACTCGAGCCAACTGAATATGGTACCAGCTGAATTTCAGCCAAAACCATTCATTGAATAACTTCGTTTGACAACAGGGATTTCACACGAGTTGGACTTCTTCGGCACTTTTTACATAAATAAACTCGCAACTCAAGACATAGCTCAAGAAAGTAAAAGTCGTACAAATTACCATTCTTTCCGACACACAAGCAACAAAGGAAGAAGTTAGACATGTATTTGCACCTGAACTTGCGCGTCTCTCTAAACCAGCCGATTTTCAAGGACAATCAATTTTGAAATGATTTACTTTCGCTATACTTGTAGTTGCACTAGTTGCAAAGAACATTTTGAATTATCTTTAAACTACACGTGCACCCAAAATGTAAACTCGCTTACAGATTCAAAACATTACTGAAGACTACGGACTCAAATGTGTGGCTGCTGGTACCCGTTCAAACACGGCCGGTGGCTTCACGTCAGGTGACTTGCACTGCCAGTATTGTACTAAAGCTTTGGAAGCCCGTGCGAAACCGGCCGTTCAGGTGTCTTTGAATTGGCACACGTGTCTCCGCTTGACTTTTCTGAGATCAGTACTGAAAATGTTAGGAAATAAAAATTATCTCTGTATCAGACTATAATAAACATTTCCATCATTGTATATTAACACGCTTAGAAAATTATGTTTTATTTGTAAAAATTCAGTTGAAAAAAATATTCCCTGTATTTCAGTCATCTGCGGAAGGGTCATTTCATTTGGAACAAAAGACTCAGGTTTAGTTGGCTAATGCAGCTAGTCTTCATATTTTCAGCTGGTTGCGAGACACTTTTCTATGAATATTTGTGACTCTGTCTGGGTAACTTGCCATCTCTATAGTCACCCAAGTCTCATTTAATTTGCATGCCAATAGCTCGTTTGTGGCAGCTGATTTAGTCTAGTTTCATAAACCTCATGTAAAATGTCCTCACACGCAGTTTCCAACTGTGCGAAAATTTAAAGGCTTTGAAATGGTACAACAGAGTAATAACCACGAACACTGAAAGAGATACAGAAAATCTCAAAAAAACGTTCGTGAAGCGCTTTTCCCGAGGACTTGTTTGGCTCGTTTACATAACCACAAAATTCGTTTTGTTTTAGAAAGGAGTGACGACACACGCGCACTTGGGATATTTATAGAATAAAAGGTTTAGCTATGAAAAATATTTACGTAAAAGTTTGAACCATTTATTAAGAGCAAAATCAATAGAACTCTACAACACGGCCACCACTATATTTGCACCAGTTTGCAGTAAAATTGAAAATTTCGTTTAGTTTTAAAGCTCTTTCCGACAAGTCTAAAATTTTAAAATATATTCCTTTGAATTTACAAAAAATATGCCGACAACGCACATCGGTTACTTTATCTCGGCTTTATAGTGATATAGAATATTCTGTGCGTAGTTTCAGTCAAGAGCGAGAGGGCAGAGCATGCATTTTAGCATATCAATGTTTCTTGTTATTTTCAAAATGAATATAGTAGTTTCAGTTTTACTTATTCAAAACTCTCCTTTCACATTAACTGGAGTTGAGATATTCCCACTATTGTAACAAATATGACACGAATGCTAGCAATTTACAAAACTAACCTTAACGCTGAGAGTAAACTGAAATCGAAATTTTCTGCGAGTACAGAAAATAAATTCGATTTGACCACACGAACTCACAACTGTAGCCATTCTTGCCAAGTGCAATTACGTATAAAATAAACCCACTTTTCTACTTCTGAGACACACATTGTGTTCACTATAGCCCCTGGAATCGACCCTTTAAAACTTTTATAAAGCTGATCTTTGTTCTGTTCTAAAACTGGAACCAAGAAACAAAGAGAACCACTAAGTTATGAATAGTGCGTGCAAATGATTTGGACCTGTCTTCCTGAATCACACACTTGAATTGATGCACCTGCAAACATGGCAAAGAACTCACTTAAATTTTATCTTGCCTTATCAAAGATTTTTGGCAAAATGTTTCTAATCAACAAATTCTACATATGTTTGATAGATTTATAACTCCAGAAAGGGTACTTGAAAGACACAGAAATAGAAAACGCGGTAAAATTCAGTTTAAAACCAGGAACAATGCTACCTGCATCCGGCTCGCACCTCCTCTGCCTCTAACAACGGAACCACTCAAAACTTCTTCATTTCAATCGCGTCGTATTCGCCGAAAAGCGTGCTGGGAGTTCTTTCCTTAAACTTGTTGGTTCAAATAAATACATATTCCTTTTACCTCTCAAGAGAAACGGGACTGATTTAAACCAGAAAGTCGCGACCGGGTAGGCCTTTGTAACTGAAGTATTGGTTTGATGCCATCACAACTAACGCGAGAAACTGCATCCGCTGTTCTCTATAACCACTGTTTTACTCGCCACAGAATACTATAAATATTACACTAAATTTTCTTCAATAATGTTTCTTCAGCTGTATTGCTACATAATTAAAATTTGTGCCATTTCAAAAAGTTCACATGAAATATTTAGCGTTCGTAGTCATTTCTGTTCAGTTGTATGTACGAATTTGATGGTCATTGTCATTTGTGGAATCTGAATAACATTTATGGTTTTTTTATCATATAAAACTGCTGTTCAAATCGAACCGGGGCGTATGGGGACTTTCTTGTCTTTTCTATCAATGCAAAGTTGTACGCGAACCAAATTTTTATCAATGATTTGTGGATGAGTTTTATCGGAGGCACAAAAACATTGGAATATCGCAGATCGATAACGCGGTTTGACGAGGACATACGTACTGTAAACTCACAATCCAGGTGAAGTCTGTTCAATATGTCTTCGCTTTTCTTTTAATAATAATACATTTTATTACTAGATGTTTCTAACCTTTAGGTTAAGTGATGGATTCAAAGATTAAGATATATTTTAATAAAAACACTTGACATTCGAGTCAATTCTGGAACAGACTAAGGTTTCATGATTTTCTGAGAAGGCAGATTATTAAAATTTGCATTTCGGTGGTTCAATTTGTGTGTGTGCGGTATTAGCAAGAGTAAAATGTGTGATACAGCCTCAGTGAACAACATTTCAGTCAATATATTTGTATTCATGTCGTATTTTAAGACATCTTATGTAAAATGTTGATGTAGTAATACTAATAGTCATGTAAAATCAATTTCTAGAATTCCACTGCCAATCGTAGAGTCAGTCACTCAACTTGTTGTTTTACAACTGCTTTTCAAATATATGAAACAGAACAGTTCTTGTTTCTAGAAAGAAATTCTACATGTTCCGGTCAAGTTCACGTATGTGTATCATCTGTGGGGTGAAAGTACCCGAAGAGGAATATCACTTTCAGCAGGTGCCGTGAAGAGACGGAAGAGCGCTTAATCACAACTCTTAATATTCACAAGGAAAATAAAAATATTATCTAAGCAGATGGGTTCTTTGGACAGTGTTAAATTTGAAATTCATGCCATCGTTTAAACATTACTATACGGTATTTCGGAGTTAATCGGAAATCCAAAATTACAGTAAATAAGATGTTTTATATTTCGATGTGTGTTTTGCTACCCCACTGCGTTCATATAGGCCCATTTGGACTTCCAAACGAAATAGAATTCTAGTCAGTTTAATAGAATCTTATATTACGGCTTGAATAGCTTTCTGCTAGAAATAATTCGTCAGACTTAAATAGCAGTGTTTTAAACGGCTATAAACGTCGAAGTTTTGATCTGCTGTATTCACTTAGCACTTGCCTATCTGTTAGTTCATGCAGTAAAGCCAAATAAATTTTGTAGTTGTATAAATGTGTTTAATTTGATGGTTTGCAAATGATACTTGTTTGGGAAAATGATAAACTGAACTATTTATTATTGCCCCAGACTTCGTTTAGGGCGTTGATACGATGTAAGTTGTGGAAACTTTATGCAAGCAGTTTTCAAATGTGTTTTTCGTATCTGACCGAGACGTGTAAAGGAACGCCGACGTGCAGCCGGAGAGAATGAATATATTTGCATTTCCTGTGCTTCATGTGTCCGAATTGTATACACAATGTCTGTAGCTATATTTCATTCAAATAAACGTTTTCTAGGTATATAATGCAAGTTAAATTTCTCTAGCGGTCCCAATTTTCATGAGTAAAGTTTTTAGCCAAAGCCAATCGCTTTCCGAATTTTCTAAGGCGCGTTAGAAGGCCGGCGTCAGTTCCAAGTGCATTCATTGGATTATTTTGACGCGTTCGTTTTGAAGCTTTTGACGAAAATAATATTAACGAGATATGTGTTTGTTCGAGTTAAAGAAAATTGTGTCATTGAAGCAAAGCTAATTGAATCTTTCCTGTAGAGATCTATTGTACTTAGATGACGACAGGCTTTCTCAAAACAACAGCTGCCTCGAATGGGTTTTGTTATAGTCGTATCGTGGTGATTCGTTTTGTTTTACAAGTATTATTGCGGGATACTAAAATGGATTTGTACATCGAATGGAAATTTGAAAGCGTGATTGACAGATCGGTTGTGTTCGTGTGACTGTGTTTAAAGGAGAAATCCGCTCGCTTTGTTTGCCTTGCGAGTGCTGCATATGATAGTAATTACAAGGAAAGCTCCAAGTTATTCCGTGTATCTCTTTTAGCTGCACGTGTCTACTCAACGCAAGCGTAAACAAGGTGCAGGGATTATTTACTAACTTCCCAGAATGTACACAGTGTCAGCAAACTGAAAATGGGAAACGAGAGAGAAAATATTAGCGGCCTTTGAGACGAAATTTTCTTAATCTATTTTATACCACCCAGAGTTCAGTTTTGTTCTTGCCGGATTCAGTGTAAATAGCTGACTGGCATGTCTAAGGTTATTTTAAAATAAAGAAAGCTTGTAATATTATCTAGCTAGTAAGTGTTATTTGCATGAGAAGAGACAGTCGGCTTGTGGAAAGAGAGCCTTAAAAGCGGGTACTCGGACATGGCTTTCAGCAATCACTTATAAGTTTTAATGGAGCTCGCAGCTAAAGATTATGATTAAGAGAGAGAATACGGAGAGTAAAATTAACAGCTTGGTGGGAGATCGGCATTCGTCACAGCTAGCGCACCTGGCCAAATTCAGTGTAATTATTTCTGTAGTTCACTCCTTCCTTTTGCGGTATATTTCACTACAAACTTATGATATATAACTTTCTTCGAAATTTTTAAACAACAAATTTACCTTGTCTCGCTTCTATTGGGTTTGTGTATTCCTTTATGTCAAAGGGTTAAAAGCAATTCTTCACGCATTGCAAAACCCGCTTTCTACTAAAAAGTGACATTTCCCCAAGATTACTTTCTTATTCTAATTTGTACTCGTTCAGTGGCGGAGTGATAATATCTCGCCACGGGCACACCCGGAAAATATTTCGTGATTTCCTTTTAGCAAACTGACCCTTTTTACCAAACTCCTCCCAGTTTCCTTTTATGAAATCTTATAACCATCACACGCTTGTGAGAGTCAGCTGCAATTGTGAAAAGCAATGCCAAATGTTATGAGAGCGCATTATTTTTCGCCAAAATTCTGCGTGCGGGTGGTCGCGAGATGCACCGAACCCAAAGACATCAAGACTGAAGCAGTACAGTTAGTTTCTCTGTCATATTTTTGCTTTATTAAAACTTCGTTTCATTTTGAGCAGTATTCATTACAAATTTTGAAATAAGAAAAAAAGAATATTTCATAATCGTGGTTCTTGCATTCACTAAGAAATTCTGGCACCAGTATGAAACAAGTTGAAAGACCAAATTAATTCACTAACCCGTAGCTTTTTACATTGGCAATAACACCAAGGGATGATTTCATAAAAGTTCTCTGCGATGTATAAAATCTCAAAATATATAGTATTTAAATACACACAACTTCTCCGAACTAGACCATTATTTCTAGCAAGCTAAAAGTTTCTTTGACTAAAGTGATTTTTAGCAATTAAGCAGATAATTTCTATTGGCACACGGAGGAACAATGCACTGGCTAGGAGTTGTAATCGCTTTCTGAATTGGGGTTCATTTTGAAAAATGTCCGCTGTGGTAGAAAGCAAATTATTAATATTTGCCCTGACTTAATTTTCCATATTTTGTCAGACATAACCCTACAATAGCTTGGAAACGGTTTTCAATGAACCCATGCATTTACATAAATTTTCAAGTAATAAATTCAGAGTTATTCATATACACGAAATTGGTTCGGCTGTTAGAAACAGGTGGAGTTTGTTTCTAAAGTTTCGTTGAAATAATACACTGATGCCCAAAACTTAAAGCCGGTTGATAGAAAGCTAGAAGATAACGTGAAACTATGTATGTGAAATATTTCAGTGTGAGAAACGGAAGTTATTTATGCAGAGGAATTTTACATGTCGTTGTTAAGCAAATAGAGCCATATTTTGAATAATTTTTGTTAGCCATGAGCTTATCACAACAATTTCGAGTTTGATAACACGACAACTCCCTGCAGCATTTCCATCGCAGAGACATGTAAAGCAATTTCGCTTCGTATTACGCCTCTCATGTCATTAAACTGTGCGATTTTTCTATTCACTGTGGGAAAACAGATTATCGACCAAGCGTTCGAATTAAGAAATATTGATATTTGCAAATTACGCAGATTCTAGTTATTCTGTTCGATATACAAGAATTATTTAAGTTCACTTTTCGAGTGGCATTACCATCTCGCTATTCGATTTGATTCAGTCATGTCTCTCCAGTTGGATCAATTTAATGCACGGAGAATTTCATTCTTTTCTTCTTTTGCCGCTGGTTGCAGAACCACACTCGTACAACGTTTTTAGATAAGTCCAGTTTCTCCGCAATTGAGGCTATTTTATCACTCGATGGCCGAGGATTCATTGCGAAGTATGCCTCTAGTGACCTTTTTTCGGCTGCTCCGATCGATGTCCGCTTTCTCTTCTTATCGGAATTTGGTAGGAAAGCACTATTCAAATGCTTCGTCTTGTACGCTTTTTCAGCCTCTTCTAACCAAGCCGTAAGCACAGGTTTCAATGCCATCATATTATTGTGACTTAGAGTGAGCGATTCAAACCTGCAAATTGTAGACTGACTCAGCGACCCGACTCCGGGAATTTTCAGATGTGCGAGCGCTGATCCAACGTCGGCTTGAGTTACTCCGAGTTTGATCCTCCGTTGTTTAAAACGTTCCGCGAACCATTCCAGCTCCCGTGGATTCATATCATCATTGGGTGCCGTGAGCGACGCATGAGTGACAACGGAGTGGAAGGATGAGGAATTCTGTATGGGTGCCGTAGTACACACTGGCGAAGGAGTTTCAAATGGCTTGTCAAAAGCCGATTCACTCACTGTGGGTTGTAGTGAAGCCGAGATCTGGTCCAAAATGTCATGAGCATCATATGCGCTGGTGTCTGCATGGCTTGGATGCGTGTGAAAACTCGAGTACGCTGTTGGTTTCGGGGGCTTGGATAAGTACTTTGGGGTTGGTTCGAGTTGCGGAGGTCCGAGTAGATGCGCGTCGTCAAAGCCATCAAATACACTGGGAGGAATCTAAAGAAATAAAATGGTAGGAAAGTGAGTGCGAGTTTATGTTCCATCGCGATTAAAATTAAGAAGCGGAAATGAAGCGCTCTAGTTATATTTATTTTATTTATACACTTACCAAGTTGTTAGATCTTGATGGAAACGTGAGCTGTATGGAGAGGAAGCAAACAATATATATCTATTAGAATTTTTGCGATAACGGAAATCTCCTAGACATTGGAACGGAAATTCTCCAGCTAAAGTTAGAGTGTGTGAGATGAGCGCACAGCCCGCCTACAAACGACTTATAGAAAAGTTTTCAAAATAAAAAAGTTCTCATAAATACCGAGCGATTTGATCCACGGAATGACGGTATCCAACTTGGCTCGTTTATCTGGCCCCCTCCAGTAAATGAAGAATTTGAATACGAAACAACATTAGAAAGTGAAGTTCTAGAGAGAGGAGGGCTCAAGGTCTTGTTTAGAAGACTGTCTCGGTTCATCCTTGTTCGAGTCTCAGTCGGTACTGAACACTGTTATCATGGCGTGAAAATGTTCTTAAATGCAGCGAGAGTGGCTCGTAAAGAAAGGAGACAATTGCTAGCATTGTGTTAACAACATTTGCACTTCAAGTGCACCTGTTCCGTACCTAATGCGCATGCGTGGTTTAAAAATTCATACTGCGCTTGCGTACATCGACAGCTGAACCTGTCTCGATTGACACGGATGCGAGGTTTCCTAGCCGACTAAGCCGGTTCGCTGGAAAAAATAGCTCATTCAAAAAACATCTGCAAAGGCGAATCGATAACAAAAATTTCTACAATCACCCGTAACTGGTAGCTTTTTAATTTCTTGACATTGACACATTATGGCGTGAGAGCCGGAAAGCCCGCGAGATAGTGGTCATCTAAAATGGATAGTGATAGAGTCGAGCCGGCGTACAACTAGCCGGAGAAAGTCGAATCATTTCGAATTTTTCCCAGCGGGTAAACTGACAGCAAGCGGTTAAGTGAAGTGTAACATTTTCGCTAGCAACAAATCGGCCTTAGACAATTAATCTTTTTTATTAAAACTCATTACTACACTTACAGTCGTCCGCCAATAAGCGAATTAACCAATAAAACGCGTCCTCTTAGAAGTCTCCATTCAACTGTAATCGCATTCATTGTGAGCCACACGCCAACACGTGTATATACCACCAGAAAGACTGGAAAGCGGAAAGTTCATTGGGTCGTTTAGAAAAAACTTTTCAACTTAGTAAATGATTAGCTTTGCTATACCAAGCTTTAATGAGCACGGCTTCGAGGAAAATAATTATCATATATAGTTATCACGTTCCATTGGCGAGGGGAAATATTTGCCAAACAAACTTTGTGGAACTAATGATGATTAACTACGCAGTTCTAAGACGCAGAATTATAGGCAAATGAGTATATTGTTTCGTGTTAGTCAGAGAAAATACTCCTTTGAATTTTATGAGCCGCAAGCATTGACACTTATAATTTGGAAGAAAAATATAAAAATATTTTCCCAAGCAAGGAAGCGCCCCCACCTAAAGCTTGTTTTTGTCAATGATAAGCAAATTTTGGCACGCGGTAGTTTGCCTGTGGATAGTGGCTTGAAAGTCTTAACAAACACTACTGGCGTCAAACACAATGACTGAATCCTGGCAGCAAAGTTTCCTTCAAAGATCTGAGAAATTGTATATAAGCTTGAGAGGCAGACTGAAGAAAAGTGATGATTCGGTTGACGCCAGCTTCGAGTGCACCGTAATAAAAATTCAAGATTGGATAATATTTGACGTTCCTGATAAAGTGCAAGTGATCCAGTGAAATATACATTTGTCAAGTAATTTTTCATTAATTCTGAGAGCTAAATGAAGACTAATTTTGTGGTATCTATAGCGATCTCGGAATTACGAAAACCCACCGATAGTTTTTCACAATACAAAACACAGTTCGTTGCCATACTGATAAACATTTTCGTGGCGACCAGTTTTCATTTGCAATCAGTTCAACCTTCACGGCGGAACATGCAAAGAAATTTTCTTAATATCCTCTTAAGCCAGACATTGTGTATAAGAGTAATTTTCACTTTCAAATTAACACAAACAAAAAGAAAGAAAAAAGCCCGCTGCGAAATGTAAGATCTGAAGAATTCATTTTGGGACGCCGTGTGAGCCAACCCGTGTGAAACCAGAAAAATAAATAACATTGGCGCGGTTTGCTCGCGTCCGTGTTTGTGTGTACGCGTTGGATGTATAATACAGGCTGCGCTTGTTGTAATCTGCACATTGGTTAGTTGAAAACGAACACGTAATTCAAATCTATGATAAATACTTCCATGTTAAACAGATGTCGTCAAACAGCTGCTTAGAAGTCTTAGAAATAAAAGAAAATTGGGATCATTTGGCTTTTCTGTTCGTATTAATACTTTCCCGACATTTTATTTCTATGCTTTCAGCAAAGTATTCTATGTTGTTAATTTTCTTTTGCTTGAAGCTTTCTATATTTTGCTGTTGTGAAAACCCAAATATGTCCTTCCAGTTGCCTTTTCAAGCCATGTATGCTAATATACGTTGGATAAGCGATAAAAATGCTAATTAGGAAACGCGAGAGTTTATACATTTTCAGTACCATATGACATTAGAAGGAACAAACAAAATCCCAAGAAAAGGGCACGAATCTACGTCGAAAAATTAAACTAACCGTTCCGGTGCTTGTATTGGTCTTCTGTGATCGCAGATTCCATTTTGGAAAACGTGGCAAATTATCCAAGCGGGTTTCAGGCTGGTTGTATTCATTTCACTCTGGCTAATAATCCACCGAACCCAACGCTTTTCTCCCTCCATTTTACTTCCCCGTCCTTTCTCTGCGCGCACAAAGTACCAAATCTAAACTTCTAGTAAAAATTAATGGTTTTGTGCTTTAATATGTAAACCTCTGCTTAAGAATTCCATTAAATATAGACGGAGATAGCAATTCAAAATACATGTACATAAGTAAGAGAGTAGCTCTCAGTGGATATTCATGTATGCATACCGGCGCTGTAGTTGACAAAACTAAAGTTCTTGAAGCTTAGGGTTTTTTATACAGACAAGTGCTGCGTTAAATCAACTTTATCCTGTGTAATTGTGAAGAATGGCGCTACGTCTTTGACAAAGTCTTTGTGTTTTGAGAAATGTTAACTGGCAGTGGATTAACTTGTATATGTAACACATTACCGGGGCACCAACTAGCATTTTCGTCAAAACATTGTGAAATGGTAAGCGAAGCTAACTTTTTAGGCCTACTCAAACTTCCTATGGCGTATAGACACAGGCCGAGCTTGTTTTTGTGTCAAACATTTCTACTCCGCCGAAGCTATAAAACGTACAGTGTATGGTTTATTTTAATAGTTTGCACACGAAGAAACACAACAATATTATCAATAGGTTCTAGAAAGTCAAACTGAAAACACCCAAACTCAATTAGCGAGAAGAATAAGTCCATTCTTATTCAAATAAGCGCCAAAGTGTAAGCAACAGTGAAGCTACTCTAGATTGCAAACAAACCAGACGCAAATAACAAACTCGATTATCGTCTAAAAACCTATTATTTCACAGCTAGAAATTGCTCAAATAAACTCAGAGCTGAATTTGTGTTTGTAGTTTTAACATAAGAAAGAAATTCATTACTTCATTTGTCAGTCGAGATTCGCTTGAAAGACTCAAGCTGGTGTTCGTTTTCTTGTGTCCAAGTACAGGAGCAGGTGTTTGGCCGTTAAGCGAACTGGTTCTGTCCTTAGCTCTGACCCGATTCAATTTCTAGTTCAAAGTTTGGCACAATGTGCCATACAATCCAGTTTGTTTGTTTGACTTTTGTTGTTGAAAGAGTTTACTGACAAACAAAAACGCGTGGTTTTGTATGCAAAAGCTGATGGAGTTGAAACTGAAGCGAAATGACATTTCAATAATATAATTCTGTGCTTGGGTTACAAATTTTGTGAAACACATCGAGCGTACACAAGCTATATATAATAACTACGTCTTACACCATAGCATAGACTATATTTTCTCATAAATCACTAGAAATTAGTCAAATAAGCAACCGATTTGAAGGGAAACTCTTTAGTACGAATAGTGTTATGTTTTGGTGCGTGCTAACATTAAGACAACCAAAACGCGGCCAAAAAGAATTAGTATTAAGGTGTTTACCGAGACAGCTGACAAATGTATGTGGTTTTTATTGCTTAGAAAATAAACAAATATCAGATATCGCTATCGAGACAGTTGACTTTGTCTTTGCGATAAATGTCATTTCAATATCTCCAAACTGCGATATGACAAAGACCATGCAACGTGGCAATTTTGACAGTTTTATACTTTATACAAACATGTCTAGACCATGTGACAGAAAATATAGTGGACAAGGCTGTGTCCTAGGAGTAGCCGAGGCAGTAGTAAATAGTAGCAATATACTAGTGGTGGTGGTGGTGGTAGCAAATTCCAATAGCCATAATAGTAGTATTGTAGAAGTTGTAGTAGTAGTAGTAGTAGCAGCAGAAGCAGCAATAGTACTGTAGTAGTAGTAATGGTAGTAGTAATAATAGTAATAGTAGCAGTAGTTGTAGTAGTAGCAGTAGTTGTAGTAGTAATAATAGTAGTAGTAGCAGTAGTAATAATAGTAGCAGTAGTAGTGAGTAGTAGTAGTAGTGAGAAGTAGTAGTAATAATAATAGTAGTAGTAGTAACAGTAGCAGTAATAATAATAGTAGTAGTAGCAGTAGTAGTAGCATTAGTAGTAATAATAGTAGCAGTGAGTAGTAGTAGTAGTGAGAAGTAGTAGTAGTAGTAATAATAATAGTAGTAGTAACAGTAGTAGTAGTAGTAGTAGCAGTAGTAACAGTAGTAGTAGCAGCAGTAGTAGTAGTAATAGTAGCAGTAGTAGTAACAGTAGTAGTAGTAGTGAGTAGTTGCAGCAGCAGTAGTAGTAGCAGTAGTAGTAACAGTAGTAGTAGTAGTAGCAGTAGTAGTAACAGTAGTAGTAGTAGTAGCAGTAGTAGCAGCAGTAGTAGTAGTAATAGTAGCAGTAGTAGTAACAGTAGTAGTAGTAGTAGTAGTGAGTAGTAGTAGTAGTAGTAGTAGCAGTAGTAGTAACAGTATTAGTAGTAGTAGTAGCAGT
>JAOBYG010753248.1:0-14096 GCA_025403545.1 Epizoanthus stellaris | reverse complement strand
GTATGCCGAAAATGGTTCCCATATAACAAAACACTTAATGACTGGCCCCTTGGGAACCAGTGAGTTTTGTTTCCCCTTGACTCTAGATGTTCCCCTCGACTCCGTCTCGGGGAACATCAAGAATCTCGGGGGAAATAAAACTCACTGTTTCCCTCGGGGCCAGTCATTAAGTGTATAATGTTCCACAGAGAAACCAGTCAGCAATTGTTTTGTTATATTGTAATTATAAACGCTATTTTGGAGCGACAAACTCCAGCTATGGGACATGAGTATTTGTTTCCAGAAACAAGTTTGTTTGACCAATCACAACTGACTATTTGAACAATATCACAATAATGTTTTATTGCTTAGAACATTCATTATTGTCTGATTGCTTGGTTAAGAGAACTTTATGTAGTTGTTGACTGGTGTTCTGTGGAACATGAGTTTTTGCATACCCCGAGGGAACTATTGTTACCTGAGGCCAAAGGCCATCTTCCCGAGGGTAAGCAAAAACTCATGTTCCACAGAGAACACCGGTAAACAATGGTTTTGTTATATCGTAATTATAGACGCTAATTTGGAGCGAAAAACTCTGTAGCTATGGGACACGATTATTTGTTTCCAGAAACAAATGATCGATTGGACCAATCACAACACGCATACTATTTGAATGATATAACAATATCATTTGGTTGCTTGGTTAAGAGAACTCTGCATGGACACTGATCTGAGGGGGGAGGAATGTGATGATCTGATTGATAAGTTAAATAATTAACAGATAAGCCAGGATATATGAATGTATCAGATGATATAGGAGTTCAATTACACCATAGACACGAATAGATCCATGTCTTTATCCCCAGTCACTCGGATACAGCCCAAGGTCACTTCAGTACCCTGTAACATACTACTCAAAAAAGCATTTACAACGAAGGAGTGTGGTAATGTTATAATTAAACCATATAATTATTTACTCTTATAGATGATACAAAACAAGAGGAGACGCTGCACAGTTTGACAGGTCCCAATACATGTAGCTGCCAATCAGTGACAGGTAATTCATTTTTTGTAGAAACATTTTATAGTTTTCTGTGATGCACACTCACAAAATAATTGTAATTAAATTATCATGAACACAAACATTGGAAGGAATAGGGAGTAACCCTTAAGGTGATCTCCAGGTCCTGGAGAACAGTGAATATTAAATGAACTCTGATGTTGCTTTACCATTTTTAAAAAGTTTAATTAAATATTAGTCTATTAAGGAATATGATGATCTGATTGATAAGTTAATAATTAATAGATAAGCCAGGATATATGAATGTATGTATCAGATGATATAGGAGTTCAATTATTATACCATAGACACAAGTAGATCCATGATGTCTTTATCGCAAGTCACTTGGATACAACCTAAGGTCACTTCAGTACCCTGTAACATACTACTCAGAAAACAAACATTTACAGTGAAGGAGTGTGGTAATGTTATAATTAAATCATACAATTATTTACTCTTGTAGATGATACAAAACAAGAGGAGACGCTGCACAGTTTGACAGGTCCCAATATATGTAGCTGCCAATCAGTGACAGGTAATGCATTTCTCATTTGAAACATTTTATAGATCTCAGTGATGCACACTCACAAAATATAATTAAATTTATATTAATACAAACATTGAATGTAAGGGGGAGTAACCCTTGAGGTGTTTGCTGTTGCGATAATTATATACACACAAGTACCACGTGACTTTCCATGATCGAGAGCCCCACGTGGGGGCTAACATGAAATTGACATTGAGATGGAGCCAGAGGTTATGAGCACGTTCGTTCAGGAACTTCGAGTTATTTTATGTTTGATTTTGCGGACTAATTCATAAGTGAAACATGGTGTCAGAAGTGGTTTAAGAATAGAAAACTACAGTAACCTGTTTTGGAAGCAAACATGCCGTCAGATACAGATGAGAGAGTGAATGTGGCTGGAGCAGCCACAGCAACTCAAGCACAACTGCCATCACAAGCGACCGCAACGGAACCTGCTCCCAAAGTGCTAAAAATGGAGAGAAACTTGGCAACAAACCGGAAAAAATTCAGACAAGGATGAGAAAATTATTCAGTCATTGCCAGGCTGGATAAATTTAACGAGTGATTCAAGACTGCTTTATTCTTAGCAGTAATTGGCGAAGAAGCTTTTTAAATTGATTTCTTTGCTAGCTTTGGAAATTTTTGAGGGAATGCATTTTCAGAAGGGTGAAGACAAACACAAGCTAGACATAGTGATCCAAAAGTTTGAAATGAGTCTAAAGCCTGGTTTACACTAGTGATGGAGATGGAAGCGGAGATGGAAGTGGAAACACCAGAGTCCATACAAACACTGTAAAACGGAGACGGAACGGAAAAGAATGGAAGGTTTTGATCTGTTCCATTCCATCTCCATTATACAGCATTTGTATGGACTCTGGTGCTTCCGCTTCCGTCTCTGTCGCTACTGTAAACCAGGCTTTATAGGGGAAACCAACGAGACCTACGAACGCTTTGTATTCAACAGTCGCAGTCAGAAAGAAGGGAAAACAATCGAGCAGTACATGTACATAGTGGCATTGAGAACCTTGGCACAAACATGCAATTTCTGCATATGTCTTCAGGAATCGCTGTGTATGACAGGATTGTGCTGGGAATTAGAAAGAAAAGAAAGAAACTCCTTCAGGACCAGAATCTGATGTTGGCCTAGGCCCCAGCTGTCGAAGCTGTGAAACAACTTTGAAACAGATGAAGAGCGTGACATCAGTCACTAGGAAATCAGCTGCCAAAGAAATCAAAGTAGTGAAACAACGAAGCCAAAAAACATGACGTCAGAAGCTACCTCGTAAAAACAGTCGCTGCAAGTATTGTGGCAAGATCGCCTTTTTAAAATATAATTTGCTACTGATGTTGCTACCTGCCTGTTGCCATCTCTACAGTATCAGAAACAGTGAAAATGAGGCCAATTTAATGCATGCACCATTCATTATCGATCAAGATGACTCGTCATACATGCCAGACATTACTGACTCTGATACCGTTGGGAATCTGGGAACAAATTGAACTTTTGTGTTTCAGATCTACCTCATTGGCTTGCATCTAATTAAATTAAATTCCAAATCTATTAGCCAAATAGAGTGAATTAATTGAAACAGGAGACTTCAAATTCCTCACGGTTTCAGAGGCATGTATGAAAAAGTCATCTCAATCTATAACAAATGGCACTTGCACTAGCAATGTTAATAGCGAATATTGTTTTTAAAATATGAAAACAACATGTGGGTTCCCTGTGGCGAGATTTACGAATTCAACAAGGCCTCCTGTCCAGCATATGGAAAGTCTTGCAATAACTGTGGCCTCTCAAACCACTTCGCAAATGTCTGTCAAAAGAAAAACACACAACAACTTTAAAAAGGCTTAGAAACAATGGGTGATCGTGAAGGATCCAGCAACTCTGGGGATTCTATCCTCACAATTTCTCTCTCGCCCCAGTCCACCAACAGCCAAGAAATCTTATCAGTGCAAATACACGACGTATACCACAAAACCAAGAGCAAAATTCTGGTGGCTACAAAACTCAAAGGGGGAACTGAAGCTAGTTTCCAAGTCAACACCGGTGCCACATGCAACATAATCAAGCTGAGTGGCCTCTCCAGGAAGAAATATACCACCAAACTTTTAAAAGAAGACAAACCAAGTGCTGAAATGTACAACAACCTTCATTGGCTTCAAATCAGTTGGCCATTACATGGTGCAGCTCACTAACCCAGAAATGTTGAAGAAATACAAAGTTAAAATCACTGTAATAGACAATGCCATCTACGAATCTTCTGGGAAACAAGGCAGTGCAGTAAATGGGCCTTGTAGATGTGCACTATGACATTATGAAGACTAAACCAGAGCCAACACTCATGCGCACACAGGCCAACACTGTCAGTGAAAAGGGGTTAGCCCTAATCATCACAGAATACAATGACGTCTTTGAGGGACTTGGGCAGCTAGGCCCCAAACTCTACCTGGAAGTGGACGACTTCATTAAACCTGTGCAGCTGCTGCCACAAAAGATTCCTGAATCCCTAAAAAGACCCTCTGAAGAAAATCTCACCGAGCTTGAAGTGAGAGGAGTCATCGAGAAAGTGCATCAGCCACACAGATTGGGTTAGCTCAATTGTTGTCACTATTTGGAATCGTGAGGCGTTTTCCATTTTATTTTATTGTAATTTTTAATACAGGAATTAGCTATATGCTAGGGTTTTAACCGACATGTAACTATTCAAATAAAAATACTGTTATTGTTATTGTTATTGTTAGAAAATCAAACAGAAACATCCGACTATGCCTCAACCCACATCCCCTCAACAATGCACTGAACAGATGCCATCATCCTAGTATGCAGACCATTGAAAACATACTCCCTGAGCTGGGAAAAAATCTAAAATCTTCTCCAAAGTTGACTGCTCCAATGGTTATTGGAAAGTGCCCCTTGACGAGGAGTCTTCTCTTCTTACCACATTTGCCACACCCTTTGGCCGCTACAAATGGAATCAAATGCAATTCAGGACTTCTCCAAAGGGTCAAAGGTTACTTGTTTCCACACATACAAAATAAAAATTAAACAACAACAAGGAATGTAATATAAGTGATGGGTGCAAGGGTAACAACACCAAAAGGGTTAACAGAAGTCCCTTGCACCCATTGAGAAAATGGAAAAAATATAATTCAACAGGGGAGATATTCCAGAAGTGACTAGATCTGGTCATCAATGACGTAGAGGGGGGAAGACAGTACAACATGAAACAGCTCCTTCAGCGATTTAGAGAATGTGGAGTAAAGCTCAACAAAGAACGTTTGCCTCAAGAAAACGTCAGTTCCATACATAGGTCACATTGTTACATCCGATGGAGTGAAAGCTGATCCAGCCAAGGTTGAGGCAATATTAAAGATGGACAAACTGATCGATGTAGCCGGGGTACAAAGGATCATGGGAACCATCAACTACTTAGCAAAGTTCTTACCACAACTAACCAAGAAGGATATTGCTTTCATATGAGACCAAGTACATGACCAAGGATTTAGCAGGCCTAAGGAGTGTGTGATGCAATTGAAGTGGGACTAGGGGCTGCCCTAATGCAAGAGGGTAGGTCTTTAGCATATGCAAGCTGCGCACTGACCTCAGCTGAATGTAATTACACTCAGATTGAGAAGGAACTGCTTGCAATCGTCTTTGCAGCAGAGCTCTTCCATCAGTACACATATGGAAGGCCGGTACTTGTTGACTCTGATCACAAATCACTGGACACAATCTTTGCAAAACCCCTCGTGACCACTCCCAGGCATCTACAGATGCTAACGAGGCTCAAGATGTATGACCTACATGACAGTTACAAGAAAGGAACTGAACTATACCTGGCAGACACACTGAGTAGGCACTATTTGCCTACCACAGGAGGGACCGATGGAGACAAGGAAATAATGAATCAATGTGAGGTTTGACTTTGAAAAGGAACTGGAGGAACATGAAGAAATCAGTGAAATCAACCAACTCCTTGCAACCGAGGATACCATTACTGCCTACCAGCATGCAACAGACCAAGATGAAGTTCTGCAGTCGCTGAAGGAAGTCATACAGTCCGGATTGCCAACAAGCGAAAACAGACTGTCAGCCACAATGGGCCCATACTTCCACATCCGCGACGAGCTGGTGGTTCAGGATGGACTCATTCTATGCGGCGATTGACTCATCATTCCCAAAACACTCATTAAATCACTGCACACCAGTCATCAGAGGGTTGAGTCAACTTTGAGGAGAGGTAGAGAAATCATGTATTGGTCCAACATGAAAGCAGAGCTCGGTGACTACATCAGCAAGTGTGACACTTGCTTGCTATTGGCCAAAAGCAAGTTAGAGAGATGCTTATATCAGCCAAGATGTTCCCGACTGCCCTTGGGCCGAAATCGCTTCTGACTTGTTTGAATTCGACCACAAACATTACCTGGTGGAAGTGGATTACTTTTCAAACTTTTTCGCTGTTGACCGCCAGTACAGCACCAGAGCCACACCAGTGATACAGGAGCTCAATGCACATAATTATATGGCAAGGTATGGCATCCCAGATGAACTAGTAAGCAATCAAGGGCCACAGTTCACATCCAGAGAATTCCAGAAATTCAGTTCAAGTTATGGCATAACCCAGCCCTTACCACCATCAGGCCAATGGCAAGGCAGAAGCAGCAGTAAAGCTAGCAAAACGAATCTGGTAAAAGCATCTGGGCGAGACCCCCACCTGGCCCTGTTGGGCCTCAGAAACACACCACAAAAAGGATTCAATACCAGTCCAGCACAGAGGCTCATGAGCAGGCGAACCAAGACCCTTCTGCCCACCCCAGAGAGACTCTTGAAACCAAAGGTAGTGACCAACACACCACAGTAGGCAAGCAAGCGGGAAGAAAGACAAGCAAAACTCTACATCAAGGGGGCCCGAGACCTGCCAGCACTTGAAGAAGGCGACCAAGTATGGATGCAACCAGTTCGACTAGGAGACAGACTGGAAGAAGGCAACAGTGCTGAGAGAAGTAGGATTCAGTCACAAGGATGCCAGGCAAAGCCAACCGGGGAGCCAACCCCAGAATCACCAAGAAAACTCAGCACAGAGATGTCCAACAACACACTGGTAGCAACACCCAACAACACTCCAACCATCGTGGTGCCTGAAAGCAGTGCCACTTCTGTGGTGCCAGCTGCAGCTACAGGAGGTGAGGGGTCGACATGCAGCCCACAGAGAACCATGAGTGGAAGGATCAGCAAGAGACCAACGTACTTGAAGGACTATAATAGACACCGAGTTGGCCACAGCCGACAAACAGTTGTTAAGCAATTGTTAGAACTGTTTACTGTTGAGGGCAGCCTACCTTCTTTCACATGCAAGGGAGGATGTAGCAGTATATACTCACAAGTATCATGTGACTTTCCATGATCGACAACCCCACATGGGGGCTGACGTGACATAGACATTGACTTGGAACCAGAGGTTATGAGCACGTTCGTTCAGGAACTTTGAATTACTTTATTTCTGATTTTGACTGATTCTGTGATTCATGAGTGAAACATTTGCCAGGTCTTGGAGAGAAGTGTGAACAGTCAACTCTGATGTTGCTCTTGTAACTTGTATTGATGGTGTTTACCATTTTAAAATATTTTAATAAAATATTAATCTGTTGAGTCTGGTTCCCATACAACCATAATCTGCCAGTTACAGTCAGCAACTGCCGCAGACAGTTTGATCACCAGCAGCCTGCGGCAGTCACTGACAGCCTGCGACAAACTGTCTGTGGCACTGTTGCTGACTGTCGCCAGCGGCTCACAGTTGTGTGGGACCAGCTTTAGATGGTACTATGCCAACAAAGCTATTTATATGGTTTATCGATTTATTATTATTACTATCATTATTATTATTAAAAATAAATATCATAATTCTTACAGGTGATGCACAAAACAGAAGAAGTTATATCACAATTATTTATGAGATGACTACAACAGTACAAGCTGCTGAATCTTAGTGACAGGTAAATTTTGCATTGATTTTCGATTCCATTTTAGCAGTTGAAACCACATTAAGGTAATTTTCTGCTAATATGTTACTGAAGCAGACTTGAACCTACTTTAATGCCAGTGGTCTTTAAATTTAATTCTGTAAACAGATTTAAAAACTATTTTGTCACTATTTTTTTATGATTGGCAGCTGCCAACTTGTAGTACTTTATTATTTAATGTTAACTGGTCTTTTGAACTTAAATCTGAAAACAGATTTGAAAAATAACTAAAACTGAATGGGAAAATGGCATGGTTATGACTGACAGCTGCTAATTTATTCTAATTTATGATTGAAGGGGACCTGAAACTATTTTAATGCAAAACGATGTTTCAAACTTTTAAATAATCAACATTGACCAAGACAGAGGAGTTTTTGTGATTTCGTTGTTTGGAATTTCCTATGATTGACTGCTGTCAATCCTCTCTAAAATTGTATTTGACTTGCCATAACTCTGTCTGAAAGTGAATTGCGGGATTCTGCAAATTCATTTGGTGTTGGATTGGAATTTCTCGAACAACTCTGTTTATCTGCAGAAGCTGCTGAAAATTGTTTAATGTTTTCCGTATAGACAATAGGTCATGTGACCATATGTAATCAATCAGAATGCCTGAAATGCCAAGAAATGCTAAACGTCCAGTGTCGGTATCTTCTGAATGATTAAAGCTATCCACCTGAAATTTTTAATTTAAATATAAAACAGCATGATCCTTATCTAGAAATGTTTGTGAGCTATTTTGAGAGCAAAAAGTTTTCCAGTTGCAGGTACCTTAACACAAAACTAGTTAGAAAAAAGTTAGTTATTGCCCTATTTCACTATTTACATTTTACAAACTCAAGAAAACACACACAAACTGGGATTTACTGCCTTGAAGAAAGAGCAACCCTTCTTTCTATACATTTCAATTAATTTTCAGAATGAAATGTGTGAAGGCTCCTTTGATTTTGGACTTTGAAAACCTGTGTTACTGTTGCATTGTGGGATTAAAGTGGGGGAAAACAAAATGTAAACAAACCACATTTCAGGCCGGTTGAGACACTAACGAAGCTGTGAAACAACTTTGTTGCTACATTTCATTGTTCATATGATAATGCGAAGCAGATATAATATCAAGATGATGGATTTGAACTTTTACCAGCTAAATAAATCACTTTTTGTTTATTACATTGAAGAAACCTATGACGTAATAATGAAATAGGGCAATTGGCTGAGAATGCACAAGTTATATTGTTTGTTTTATTGATTCCCAAATAAATATTCTCATTGTTGTTATTTGTCACTTCACAGGTTGTTGATGGCCAGAGGAGATGCCAGCAGAACTGCAATTTCCAGCCTTGGCTACATAGAATAAATGTCTCCTGGTCGAGATAGTCTAGACATGTAGCGGGATATTAGAATAGAAAATCGTGAAAAGCGCATCGCAGTTCAGTCATATTTACTCCTTTTTCCAGAGAACCAGTAACACCAAATTTCACGTAATTACCTCTATACAATTTCAATGGGTTTCTGACTTTCTGCTATGGCTTGAGCCATGAACAGTTTGTTTAGAGAGGGTTCCCACGGTCATGCAAAAGTACTTGCAAGTCATGGAATTTGAAGTTATAGGATTATTTTCAAGCGGCTGGTTTTCTGAAATACTTCTGCGTTTTAAAGTTTTGGGCTTTTCTTGAGGGGGCTTATCGGGCGAAGGGAGGGGGAGTTTACGGTATATGCACACACAGAAAGACACACACACACACACAGACACACACGGTTGCAAGTTGTTATATGTAGTACTAATACTCTAAGGTCTTTGTGGATACCAGTTCTCTCAATGATGGGGAATGAAAATGAACCCATGTGAGTGATAATCAAGTTTTCAAACTAGAATAGTAAATTCCTAATCGAGAAATTTGAGAAACAATAGGGACTTATGAATTTCCACAATGATTTCCCGGTGAAATGTTTTCTCTTGGTTTACTTTTTTCTATTAAGCTACAGTTTGAATGACTTTAACTGCCTTGTTTAAACATTTAAATTCATTGGTTCTTATCATGATGCGATTTTTTTAGTTTTCCGTTTACGAATTTCAGAAACTGGTTGCCAAGGAAACCAGAGCCCCGTTTTTTGCATTGATACCGTATGTCAAGGGGTCATTATTCCATGGAAATGGTCCCACTAAAAATAACTCACACACGTTACAGATATTAGCAGATTTTGTTTGGCAAATTCTTTTTTTTTATTGGACAAGAATTATATTTGTTACTATCTCTTAATTATACCTAGAGTATTATTGCGCTTCAAAGCCTGGAATCTAATTTCCATATATGGACAATGATGATGTCATCAACCAGACCAATAGTTCATATCCAGCCGGAAAACATTCCATGAAACTATAACCCCTTGACTTTCGAACTAATTCGTAAAAGGGGCTGTTATTTCCCGTAGCAATCAGCTCTTTCTTTGACTTCAGTGTTAACAGAAGAGTATGTTGGACCAAAGAGATCAAAATTCACTATCATTTCATGCTGCAAGCTAATTAATAAACAGGAAATCATACATTCGCTCCATCCAGTCAAGGCAACGAGAGATAATTGAACTGCACCTTAAGCAACCTCATGGGGCAATTTGATTTACAGGTTACTCTCACAATACAAAAAAGTTATCTGTAAATTAATTGCCTCCCCCACCCCGCTTTTACACGTATACAAGGCATCCAAAACTATAAAATTAAAGAGCTGTTTCACGGTATGATAAAGCAATCTCTTGTACATTCAATAAACCAATGATGTGCTAAATACCGATTGATATGGGAAGTTCGACATAAATTTGTATTTTTCCATATATAAATTGTACGGACGGCCTGTTTAAGAAGCCAATAATGGATTGTACCAATGTTTACTTGTTAATTTGTATTCCGTTCCTGGAATTATCGAATCAACATGCTCGTGCTGGACGTTAGACTACTTTCTGAAATTAGCAAAATCGTATGAAAAGCCAGTAAAAAGCCCCTTCAAAGAAACCAGAAACGCAAAGTGAATGGAAATTAAAGAGAGTTGATGTGGTATCCATCCCAAGACCTTAGTTTTTTTTATCCAAAGGTAAGTTTCTTGAGTAATAACACTTGCAACATAGCACAAAATTCTGCTTCAGTTTCTTGATAGTCGAGTCAACCTACATATTTCATTCAAACCAAAACGAGGGGAATATCGAACTAAGTGCAGTGGAAATACCATATAGCGCAACAAACTGCCCCGTAACTAGCAAAGATGAGATTACGCAAATATACAAACAGAGTTCACAAGATCATGAAATTTAAAAATTGCTTTCCAGGTTCACAAAAGCCATGGAATTTATGCTTTGGCCAAAATTGTTTTTTTTATGATAAAATTTGAAATCTTAATTTCAAAATAAAAATTTAAATTTTATAATTTGAATTTGTAATTTATTTTTAATTTTTAATTAAATCAAATTTTAATCGCGATCATGGAATTTACTTACCTTTATCAAAATGTCTTGTTTCCACTTGATGGGATATCTTGCCATTTTAAATTTAGAAAGACCATGTTTGCCATTTCTGTATGTTTGTTGCAAAGCCTTGCAGAATTTTGTGCTCGATTGATATGTAGTTGTGTAGGTACAACGGGTAGATAGATGTAAGACCAGGAGACCATAGGTGGGGATTAAGTGCCAGGTATTCGGTGCTTTCATGTTTGTCTTTACTTGTAGACCCAATTTAGCAAGTTCGGAGATAATACTTTCTGGCCAAAGTAACCATATTCGGTTGGAAAAATTATTGACTTTGGAAGGTAGAGGAAACCAAAACCAATTGCAGGTTTCGCACATTTTGGGTTTCCTACTGATAATCAGTTACTGATTTGAGTTATTTCAGCAACAAATAGTTGTCTGTTCGATTGTAATTGGTTGAAAACCACGTCATTTAGTCTCCCAACAACCCAAAAGTGCAGGCTAAACATGGTGACACACTGGCCCTTGCACTTTACTGCCCCAAGTAGTTAGACTTTGTATGTGACTACACACTGATGTAAGGTAAGTGGTATCTCCTTGTTGGTCATGATGGATGGGGAACTCCCTCTACACATACTTGAAAGGAAAAGTTTATTTTAAGATTGCAATAGTTTTCTTTTCCAAGACTTCGTGATAATTTTTTACAAGACTCGATGGTAATTTTTTACAAGACTTCGTGATAATTTTTTTCCAAGACTTCGTGATGCGTTTTGTCCAAGACTCCATGATAGTTTTAACTGAAGACTTTAGTAGTTTTAATTTTTATTTTACGAGTATGTATAGGGGGAACACGTTGAACCCTCTACCATTATGTGTGGAGAAAACTTAAGTATTCTTTGCAGATGAATGGAGGGTCGGTACACTTCTACTTGGCCTCTCTTCATCTGGAAAGGACACTTGGGTTTTCTCCACACATAATGGTAGGGGGCTCACGAAAATGTTCCGTATCCTCAAGACCAACAAGGGGATAGCACTTACCACGTAGGAGAACCTTGTAAAGTAGTTTTGGAAGAGGTGGAAATAAAGAATTGAAAGGAGGACATGGAGTAAACTCGTCTCGCGGGGACTGGGGAAATAAATCTACATATATTAAAGCTGCATTAATTAATTTTTGACACCTTTTTATTCCCAGGGGATTCGAAAAGTACTTTTTTGCTGTTTTTGGCCCATTTTGCAATCCCAAAGGGAATTGATCCTATTGTTCTAAGGTGTTAATTTATGTGCATAGTCATTTGCATGCAATTTGCATTCATTAACGGCAACTTTCCGCGGAAATGTTAACCGAAACAATAGAGAACAATGCAGCAACAAAGGGTCTCCATTCATAAAGTACAAACTATTGTTTGCAGGGCAGAAGTGTTTAGAAAACAGACCAAGTCTATTGTGGTATAAGTCTTGTCGATGTAGCCATTGTTATCACTAATATCTTTTGTTTCCTTGACGATCAAACAAAACACAACTGGTTTTCAATAGACTTTTTGCGTTAAACCTAGGGAATACAAACTCGTAGACAATGGCTTTACATCTAGAAAACAAAAGACTTGGCCTAAAAACAACAGAGCTTGCAGTTGTACTTTCTATTTCATATCACAATAAACTTGGTCTATATTTTCTAAGACTTTTGCCCTGCTAACAGTAGTTTGTACTTATCAAAGACCTCATGTTTTCAGTATGCTTGAACTGACACTAAACACAACAATATCATCGATAACGTTTTAATTTCAAACAGCAAGTCTTCCACTGAGAAGTATATACACAGTAACGGCCGAGTGTGTTCAAAACGGCACGGCGAATCTGATTCTTCAAGTTACAACACCTATCCAGCTATTTACAAGTACATATAACTTGTCCATTTGTTTCTCAAATAAAGCGAGAACAGGAAATTTAGTCAATCTCACGATAAACTTGTACCTGGGTTCGCTGACAAATCCTAACACACGCTTCCTTCGCCCGCCGTAATATTCAGTAAATCACAGGACTAACGGGAAATGTACGTTGTTTGTCGTTTGATTCCGAGGCAGATTTGAGATATCACCCTTGAGTCGTGTCACTTGAGTAATTCAAAGAACACAGTCCAATTTAATCTGTGGAATAAACACAAAATCTTATTTACTCTCGAAATACCGCCGGCTTAGTATCGTTTTATTATCACAGATAAGTATAGACTTAAATTTGTGGAATTAATTTTAGGTTTACCAAAGATAATTAGAGATAAAAGACTGTCCATGGTAGCTCCCCGCAGTCAATTTATATGTTGGTTCATCAAGTGGTTACACGAAACACATAAAGGTTGTTTGCAAGTCAGTAATAAATGCACTCCACGTATTCCGGTAATTTCAGCCCTGACACCAATTCCAGGAGTTAATATTATTCAACTTCCCAGCAGAAACGGAAAACAATCTTTGCCCATTGTTATGTTGTTATGCGTTTTCACAACTTTTGACGAGCCTCCATAAGTGCAACAATTTTTTCTTCCAGGCACGTCCAAGAACGCCAACAAAAAGGACAAAATCCAATTCGTGAAAATGATAACTTTTATGGATATATAAGAAAGCCTTTGATAGATATTTCAAATCAATGTGTTCGTCCATTAGTACCGGTAAATGTATTATTTTTGGCTGCAAATCTTATAGGAAAAGCCAACTTTTGGGGACGCACCAAGACAAGGTTTCGTCCAAAAAGCCAACAATTGAATCATGGATACTTATCTGCTTTTGTCTCGGCTAGAGTCAGCATAATTTCGGCATAATTATTATATTGCTTACCCTCACCCTACAATGCGCATACAATTAAGTTAATGTTGGGTCTTGGGTGTCCCTAGTTGGTAAGTCATACCCACCTTCAGCCGCCAGAGCTCGAAAACGACATTTCTAAGAATATAATAATAATAATAATAATCTTTATTTATACACGTGCACGGAGGAGCTTAAAAGAGCTCGTTAAAAAGTGGACGTGTCTACATTATTATATAATACAATTTATAATAAAATATTCAAT
>JAOBYG010752137.1:0-14096 GCA_025403545.1 Epizoanthus stellaris | reverse complement strand
ATCAAAACTTCTAATCACTATAGGAATGTAGTAGCAAGGCTAATATTAGAGCTGAAATATGTTTTATAATTCCGTAGAGAAAATATGAAGAAAATTAAAATGGTGGGGCAGGTTGAGGATTTTGACTGCGAAATTTGAATTTAATCAGTTCAGTGGCCGTTTTAAAACTTACGATTTGGAGATAATATTTAATAGACACGTACCAAATTGTCAATAACTGGGAAGTGTGCATTTGGGTTCTTAGTTTGAACAGTTTGTTGCGTGTCAGTCAATTTTACTTCTTTAAAACACCTCTCCAGGCTGGGAATACAAGTTGTTCCCAGTTCCTACCATGAATTTTGTCTCTTTGTGAGACAAAAAGGTCACGTGATAATCCTGCGTACAAGACAAAAATCCACTTCTTCGCGCTTTACACGTGCAAAGTGTGCTATCACGTCAGCGCTCGAATAATTACCTTTGCTTTTCCTTATGGCGGCATAATGAGGCTAAATTTCCTCTCTAAGTCTCTTTGGCGCAATATCTCTTACCAGAAGCGTGGCTATATAATTATGTAGGATACCAAACGAACTACGGTCTGGAAAATCCTTTTAGCAAGCGAGCCAACAAACCTTACCCGACGATCTCCTCACAGTCTCTTTCGATCGTGGTTGAAAAAACGCGGAAACATTCTGTCCAAAGTTTTATGTTATTGACTGGGGACCCCGCCAACCTACCGGCAGGACTTCAAAAATTATCGTTATTATCACTCTATAAGCTAGTAATACTTATGAGGATAAGGCACAACGAAGTAACGCATTGAAAAACAACGCCATCGATTTTTCGTATTTACCAAGTTGAAAAATCAGCAGCAACCAGTCGAAAGTAATCTGCAGTTACACTCTCTTGAATATGGGATGCAAATTTGTTGTCAACCAACAACTATAAAAATGCTCTGCACAGAGATGATTAAATAAAGCATTATTTCCTCTTAATATACAGGAAGACATTTAAAATATCACCTAAACCAATGGGTTATAATAAATAATAACGAGAGACTCGCAAGAATACAGATTATTCACGGATATCTACTATGTTTAGACAGCGCATGCGCCGACATCACTTTTTTTTTTATTCACAATCACAATCTCGTACCCAGTTCAACTGCCGGCCCTGCCTGCAGTGGCTAGAGCGAACGAACAGCTAGCGCCAACGATTCTGACAGGCCCTTTCAAATTTCCTGCATAGTTATGAGCGAAGTAAAAAGTCAGAAATTTCTGACAGTTCGGAAAGAGGCGAGAACATGAGGTCTGGGTACAAGAATCTCAGTCAAATTCAGTTTTGCAAATACAATTTCAATAACGGATGAGTTGGCGTGATAAGACACGGTATCAAACTGACGTAAAATTAACTGTGACGTACGTACGATCGCGGAGACAAACAAGCGATCAGTGGCTTGATTTCCGTTCAGTTTTTAACCTTTAACAAAAGAAAACATCTCTTATATTTTATTTTATTTTCCTTTCCTTTCCTTTCCTTTCCTTTCCTTTCCTTTCCTTTCCTTTCCTTTTCTTTTCTTTCTTTTTGATAAACCGCTAGCGGTCCCTCGTTTAAATCAGGGAGAGAGCTGAGCTGCTCGTTTCTCTAGAAATCGCGGAGCCAAAATTAAAGAATATTTTCATAAGAAAAATCAAGAACATCAGGGAAGTGAGTGAAAACTGAGGTAAGTAAGGGAAAACAGTTTTTGCCTCTCCAGCTCCCATCCAGCTCTCAATTAAGCCTGTCCACAAGTTGCTCGCAAATTGGCAAAAGGTTGCTCGAAATTTTGCCAAAAGTTGCTCAAAAGTTGCTAATTTTTGCCAAAAGTTGCTCAAAAGTTGCTCGTTTTTCGAAAAGTTGCTCAAAAGTTGCTTCTCGTGAAACTCATCAGGGGATATATACCGGCTTCTAATGGCAATAGATATATATAGTTTTGCTTTTGCAAAGTCAAACAGTTGTGCATTACTTGATAAATTACCTTTTTCCAAACAGAAAGCGCTGAGTTAGAACTTAAACACCGCTGTATTATCATAAAAGCTGTTTTTAATGGAAATGTAGATTCCGCTCATTATTTTCAAATGCAATCCAGAACAAAAAGCACATGCAGTCTCTGCATTGAATGTTACTGCTCAAGTTACTTGATGCATGCGATTGATGCGAAACATAACAAAACCAACCAGAATAACAGCACTGAGTTGTACCAGTCAGAGTCACGACTCATTTTATAGCTAGAAAATACAACAGAAACAGCAACAAACACATCATTGAGATCTTATTTGCACAGCATATTTATAACTCTCTTGTTTCAATGTGGCAGCAGTGTCTGTTCGAGGCTTAGGGCAACTTTCGTCGCTGACTTCCATTATAACCCAACATAACTGAAGCCTCCACTGTTTCTTCCAGCGCAGAGTCTTGTTGCTTTGTGAACGATGCTTCCATCACACTGAAAACCCTTTCTGCAGCCGCAGAGCTTGGCTGCACAAGCAACACTTTCTTGACAACCGCAGACCAGTGTGGGAGGGTTTCACTATTACTTGACCACCACTTAACTTTATCCCTTTCGGAGGTCATTTGGGTGCCATCCGCTTTGGCGAGGTAGCGAGGAAGTTCATCGGTCAGTGCAGCTATGATTGCATCGTCATCAAGAAAACTGAAGTTTCTCAGTTCGTCTACAGAGGCAGCGGTCGGATGCAGCTGCTGCACTTGAATGGGACAGCACAAGCGGGCACTTCGAAAAGCCCGAACAATGGAATGAAACTCGTTGCTGAACTTCTGTTGGAAAAATCTGAAGCCAGGATTTATGCATGCCTTAGCTTTTGCAATTAGCTGATTGAAAAGCCTTGGGTTGCCATCTGCTCGTTGGCGGGCCTGTGCCTCAACATTAGGGAATGAGTCTATGGCAATTGCGTTAACAATGGCTGATAGGCGCTCGTAACAAGTAAACACAAGAGGGCCATCTCCCTCGAGGTAGTATGTGGCATTAACGAAGTGCACACCTCCGTCTATCAAGGCTGCAAGTTCAAGCTTCAAGTCTGCAGCATCATCTGCGTCGTCAAACAGCTCGAGGAGGTGACCACGTGTTGCAGGTGCAAGATGGTCGTTCTCTCTTAGGAAGGGCTCCACATCTCCGAAGTACTCAAATACTTGCTTCATCATCTCCCATTTACTCCACCATCTGGTTTCGGAGTGTGAACGCATGGCTTTTCCTGTCCTTGCTTTCCAAGCAAGGCGAACAGCAGGACTGTTACTAAACATAGCCACCCAGTTCTTGACAAACCTATCCAGCACTTGGAACTGAAAGTGCTTTCCCGTATTGTCAATTGTGTGTGAAAAACAAGTGACACTAAATAACTTCGTAAAGTAGAACTTGATTTGTCTCAGCGCAGCTTCGTTGACAGATGCACCATCCTTCATGGCAGCCACAAGTCCGGCAGGTGTAATGGAAAAGTCAACGGCCAAACATTTCATTAAACATTGTGCAAGCTCCTCATTCTTTAAGCTCTTGGCAAGAACTTCAAACCTAACTAATCTTTGCTGCAGGCACCAGTTTCCATCAATATATCGCACAATAATAGCCAGTGCCTCCCCAAGCCTGGTACTGCCGTCGAAAATAGTAGAAAATGAATCCGCACCTGACAGTTCATCCTTGAGAGTTTTCTTTTCCTTGGCGAGAACTGACGGAATCATTTCTGAGAGATGGCTGCGAGATGTTATACGATGGCCATATTTTTCCAAAAATGGCTTGAGCAAATCAACCTTAGACAGAGGTATCCCAGCGGCGAGACAACTCTCAACAAGATCGAATCGATGAACTCTCATTTCCTGAGGCAAAGTCTCTCCCTTTGGATTATTCTTTTGATCATTTGCTTTCAACAGCTTCACGATAGACTGATCTTTCGTTTTGTCAACCTGAAACTGATGCTTTGCTTTTTTATGCTTTTTCGACTGGATATGCTTTGTGATGGTACTTTTCTTCTTGCTAATGCTTTCTTTGCAAGCATTGCAGCGAAGCTTTCCCTCAACCACACAAAAATGTTCTCCTTTATACTTCTCAACCCTCTCCCATGCACTCACATTGTGTGGATCTTTGCTCCCACGGGTACTTCGCAGTCTTCGCTTCAATCGCTTGTGCCCCAGCGGCAGCGGCGGGTTTGACTGGACTTTTCGTTGTCTGGCAATTTTGGCCTTTTTGGGAACACTGAGACTCGCTCCGGCTCGAGCGGCTTTTTCAAGGGGACCTTCATCTTCTGACAAATCTTCATCGTCTTCATCTTGAGACTCAGAGTCCAGTTCCATCTCCACGATGTCATCAGAGCGTGAAGAACCACTGCTTTCTTCATCTGTATTTTCGCTGTCCGACATGATAACATACAATACGCTACATCTGTGGCAAAAACAAAACTATAACAACAAAGTCGACTTATAAAGTTAGAGGTGTTAGACGATGCAAACTTTCAGATCACCTAGAGCCGCCATTTTGAAATTTATTTCCATCGCCTCGGCCCCAGTCCTCCAATGTTTAGTGGCATATCCGCTGACCGCTGGCCAGTGGGACCTGCGGATGGCAACGGAATTCATATCGAGTGCAGGCTGTGCAGTTGGTGTTATAAATAATACTTCAAAACCTTAAAAAAGGATTTCAGACAAATTTATTTGTATTTTCTCTCTTGTAAATACAATAAAAACCTTCACAAGCTCGAAACAAAGCATCAAACCAAAAGAAGTTGCTTAAAGTAAAAAAAGTTGCTCGGAGCAAAAAAAGTTGCTCATGACCCAAAAAGTTGCTCGAAAAATGAAAAGTTGCTCAAAAGTTGCCGAGCAACTTGTGGACAGGCCTAGAGGCAACACTTAAAAAGTTAACGTGGCGGTTGCCATAGCAGCAACAAAAACGTCTATAACTCCGTTATCGCTTAACCAACAAGTTCCAACTTTTGCATGCATTTGTATCTCTGTTAGTTACTTCTAAACAGAGAAAACTACAGAAATTATAAATGTTTTGTGCACAAGCATCCAAAACATGAAAAAATAAAAAAATCCAAAAGTGTTAGTTGCCGTGGTAACAGGTTCGTATATATGACAACAAGTCATCTATCACTAGATTCCTCATAACATTTGAAGAAAAGTCGTGAATTATTAGCCTCATATTGCAAAGCGTTCCAAGTTGCATTTGTACCGAATGTGGATGTGACCGATGAAAATCGAAAACGACACTTCTGCGGGTTAATTCATTGATATGGTTATGTATATAAACAATCTTGGGGAGGCGGCGGATTCCGCCCCCCAGGCTGGATAGGGTTAATAATATTTATCTTCTACTTCTTCATCATAAATCACTCGTTCGTACGGCATGAAGGTGGCCGCGGGCCGCTTAATAGAGGTTTTGTTCTCAGTATTTTAACTAGGTTGGTCGCTGAACAGTTTCAGCAGCGTGTTTCCTTTGTATGTCAAGAGCAGGGCTTACCTATTACTTATTTAAACAGAAACTGGTTTTAAAATGATGTCACAAATAGTGCCTCAATCACACCTGTTGACCACTATTGTTGGTATAACCGACATATTTTCCCTCGAGTAAATGCTGTGAACTCGTTTTAGAAAAGACCAGCTTGTCAAGAGCGGTATTAACCGTTGAGAAAGCCCAGGATTGTTGAAGATATACTGTTCAAGGTTAGTTTCTTTCACATACAATCCACTAAAACACTTTTGAAATATGCTAATCATCGGTCAAGGCTTGATTTTAAATTTTTCCGCCAATAGTTTTATACTTCTCTTCGCCGAAACAAAACAATAGTTACAGCATAGTACTGAGGGGGTCCCGAAGGGGTAAAATGAGATCTACAATGTGCCTGTTTTTGCACTGGGAAGATAGGTTTCGAGGCACTGGGACTGGGTTAAATGAGGGCTGGGAAATAGGATGTTAGCAAAACTTGAGCTAGAAAATGAGATTTTTACTAAATCCCTTTCTTCCCCTTTAGGACTTTCTAGTAAATGAATAATACAAAGCCGAAGCTAAGTCACTATTCGCTTCTTAGCCGTTGAAGACACTGAGATTGTACACAGTGGAGATGGTACGAATATGAACTACAAACTACACAATAAAGTTTGTACGGTATAACTAGTTTGGTTTTAAGAAAACGCAAAACCTGTTCCACAGAAAATTTCATTCCGTGAAAGATATATTTGCATGGAAAACTTTATAATTGAAAGAGTCAACGTTTCTGTTTGTTTTTATTTCACATACAGCCTTTTAACACTTTTTGTAGGTTTCTGTTAAGTTTGTGTTCCATTTAATAACACATTGTTTTCTTAGGTTTACAAAAGTGTTTTTTTAATATTCCGTAAAATGCCGGTTATATGCCATGGCTATTACAACTTCGTAAGGCTTATATTGACGGGGAAACTTAGCTTAACTTCGCAATTCCTCTGGACGGGCAATATTTAAAAAGTTGAGGTGGCGGTTGCCATAGCAACAACGAAAAAGGTCTATAACTCCGTTATCAATTGGCCAACGACTTTCAAATTTTTTATACATTTGTATCTCTGTTAGCTACTTCTACTCAGAGAAAACTAGAAAGGTCGTATAAAATGAACTGCAGAAATAATGAAAATACGAAAAAATGAAAACGAACCCATAATGCACTGCTTTCTATCATAATTAACATTTTCTTAGTATTTATTAAAAGAGCATGCCTGGGGACTTCTTCTGATCAGTATAAACTTCAAGAACTATAAATTGTTTGTACACAAGCATCCAAAACATAAACATTTAAAAATCCAAAAGTGACCTTTGAATGTTCGGTTGCCATGGTAACAGGTTCGCGTATATGACAACAAGCCATATATCACTAGATTCCCCATAAAATTTGACGAAAAGTTGTGAATTTGCAGCCTCTTACTACAAACCGTTCAGACGTTATGCTAAAAAAAACACATGGGGGGGGGAGAATATTTCCCCCAAAGGCTGGATAGGGTTAAACATTTACCTTGGTTTTCGTTGACTCTTCCATCGCCAGCTTGAAAACAAGGCTTTGTTTTCTTGTTAGTTGTCCTGCAGAATGTTTCCTCAGGAGCGCCGGGAAGCAGAGGTTTGAGGCTCAAATACATTGACGCCTGTGGAGTAGATCTTAGCTCTCCGATGTTAGATTTTGGATCCCTGACAGCGTCCAGTGTTTCCTGGTCAACACCATACACATGGGATGCGTCGATAAACGCAGTGAGTGTGTTAATCTATACATATAAGGATACATAATAGTTATGCAATGTTATCGAGTGGAATACCGTGGAATATGCCACGCGTCACTTGTATTTTTCCGTATACACATATCTATATCTTCGGAAAGTGTTCGGAAATCTTCGGAAAGGTTCGAAGAATCTTCAGAAGTCTTCGGAAAGTGTTACAAAGATTTCTGAATGGTTTTAACGATCTTTGGAAATTTCGGAAAACCTTCGGATATCTTCGGAAATATTCGGAAAATCAAGAGCTATAAGTAAAACCTTTTTTATTTTATTTAAACTATGAACGAACAAGGACAAGGGGAAACGGTTTGACCCTTTCATCCTCCACCCTCAATGTTTTAAGGGTATATAACAATGGCTTTAGCATAGTTATGAGTACATAAGTTGACACCAATTAAGTAACGACATCACTTACAATTTTATGGAAATAATTATTGAAATAAGGTCGAGCTTCTGAAACTGACATTTTTTAATATAAACAAATGATTTCCCACTAGACCCGATTTTAGGGGGGCGGGGTGGGTGACCACGCAACCACCACCTCTAGAGTTAAATTAAATATTAACCCTAAATATCAACTAAGGGGTAAAATATGGCAACAAAGGTATCACCCGATTCAGCGTTCCCTGTGGAACACATGTTGGTATTAAAATGTTCATTAGATTCACCGAAATTCTAGAAATTTACCAAAATAACTTGGCCCAATATGAGGGTAGGGGGTACTCCACTCAACTCGCCACCTAAACCGGCAAAAGTTGGGTCCTTCCCGAGGTCCAAAGCTTTGACCTCTTCGCTAAGTCGTCTGTTTTGGAGGCTACACACATAGTACTATCACTGAAAATAATACAACGATTGACTACTTACTAAGACATGTACAAAGAAAATAATATCCACAAACATACTTCAACTAAAATGCAAATACCATTCACTCACTTGTTCATGTTTGTCGGGGTCGAAAGAGATTATATTCCTGCCCTATTTTTCGTCATAAATGTACATACTGTAATCAAGGAAGGACGATTTTTATGTTTCTTGAAGCCATGTTAACTAAAATGATGGTAAAATTAAATAAACCGGCAAAAATCAAAGTTGCACGTCTATTCGTCCTCAGCCACGTCCCTCTGATACAATTTATATATACAAACGGGGGACCTTATTCGCTTGCGCAGCCATGTATTCAAATGCAAAGTTATACAACGAATACCACTTGCAAGTCGCATTCATTTCGGACAAATGTAGTTGGGAGAATTTGTACGAAGATTTTTATATGTTGATGGTAGATGAAGCTGTCAGGGAAAATAACGATATTTTTAAATTAAAAATGTTTAATCTTATCATACATTTCGATTTCCGTCAGTCCGCGTGATATTCCTGGATGACCTGAGGGTTTGTGAATCACAAAGATTTGTTATTAGAGATGATGTGCTGTCAGTGTCAGCCAGCTAGCCGGAGGACTGGACTGCCAGGTATTTTGAAGCTCAACCACTGACAAAGTCTTGTTCATCATCTCAGTTTTCTCATGGGCGGCACAAGAGGCCTCATGCCCATGTTACCAAGTGCTGCAGTTCCACTGTCCCTGGTGGGAACCTCGTCCAAGTCCCCCAGGTCCACGGAGGGTAGTGGAGGAACTGTAAAGTCATTTGCGGACGGTGCAGTGTTAAGAAAATCAGGTAACCCTGGAGTGTGTGACGGAGGAGGTACTGCAGTGAAAGACGATGGCTTTGTCTCTTCAGGCGACAAAGACGACAAAAAGTCAAAATCAACAGCGTTGTTGCCTGGTGACGGAGGACCACTCGAGGGCGGAGGCGGTGGAATGATGAATGAATCTAAATTGGAGTCATTCATATGCTCAGACGAGTACTGACCGGGTCCCGCAGCCAGTCTACGGGACTGGATTGGGCTGTACTTGGGCGGTGGCGGGCAGATCATTGTATCAACTGAATCCCGACTGTCCGTGGACCCAGTCCGAGACCGGTCAGTCCCTGTTACCAGGGTGTTTCCATTGTTATTCCTGTCCATGAGTTCCCAAGTGAGTGCAGACGAAGTACCGGAAGGAGATCTTGGCTTAGATCCAAAGGCGCGGGGAAGAAGTGCTGACTGGGAGAGGGGTGGGGGCGCTGGTTTGAAGTCTGGGGGGCCGGGATCGTTGTACGGAGACTCGGGAGATGACAGAACCTCCTGCTCCCGAAGAAGCTCGTCCAGCTCGAGTGGTGGGACAACTGGTGGAGAAATATCTGGTGGCGGAACAGCCGCCAGCGGTGATGCGTTGAGGGAACTACGCGAGGACACTGGTGACGAGTTTGGGGTACTCTTCAAGCTGGATATCCTCACTGGAGGAGGGGGACTGGGCCGTGAAGAGGACATCGCTGATGCCGGTTTACCATCCACCGCAAAAGCATTCCGTGGTGGAGGCGTGGGGTTTGTCGTATTTCTAACTTCTGGTGAGGCATTTGACATAATCGCAGCTGAGGCAAGTCTGGGAGAGCCTGGCATTACAACAGCAAATTGGGGCGATCCAAGAGAAAGCGGAGATGAAAGTTCCCCAGATGGAGGCTGGACCTCCAAGCTATCTTCAAGTGAAGGAGCTGGATGTGGGGTGCAGGCTGTCTTGGGTACGTATGGCGGCGGCTTTTCTGGAGGAATGCGATGGATACGAGATACTTCTTCCGAGGTTGGAGTAATTGAACGTCCCTGCCCAGGGCTATGGTGTGCGACGAAAGGCGATTGCTTTGTCGATGGTTTAACCGAAACGTTAACATCTTCATAGATAGAGTCCTCCTTAATATTGCCTTTGTCATTCACAGCTTTCGTATGTGGAACTGACTGCTGAGTATTGTAATCTTTAAAGCCTGGCGGAGGAGTGGGTATCCTTGAAACTACATCTACATCCGAGTAAGGAGAGAGTTGTTTTGGAACAGCATCTGGGGCAACTTCAGAGTAGGGATCGTCCCCCTCCCCCACAGGCTTATCTGTGAGGTCTCCTGGGCGCTGGGTACCAGTCTTCGCACTGAAGCCTGGCGGAGCAGGTGGTCTGAAGTTTGGTGGTCCTGGGTCGATGTATGGTGAGTCGGGGGTAGTTACGGAGTTATCTTCATACAGCCGGGGAGGGGTGGGTGGGGCAACATCCTCGTCATCCTCCTCACTTCTCTTGGATGAGGGTACGTCTTTGTCCTGATCACTTCTTGGAGTTCTGTCCTTTGATTTAACTGGCTTAGCATACATTGCCTCCAATTCAGTATCTGATTTCCTGGACTCGAACAGAGATGTGATTCCTCTAACACCTTTCTTCTCTACAGCCGGTGAGCTCGCTTTTGGTGCAGTTTCAACTTCACTGTACCCCCCAGTGCTAGTTTCTAGTTCGATTCTCATAGGACCACTGGCTGTTTTAACATTTACTGTCCTCCGTTCAAGGCTGTCTTTGGAGTCCGACAGCCCTGGCCCATTACCAGCCACTGGTTTTGGTGTTGCTTTGGGCTTCGTTGCTATCTCTGGTTTGGGTTTCACAGCAATAACAGGTTTTGGTTTGACAGCTGGTTTAGGTTTTGATGCAGGAGGTGGCGGCTTTTTCACCCATGGAGCAGCAGAAGGCTCTGCATCCATTTTACGTTCTGTTCCGTTACCTTTCATCTGATACGACCGACTAGTGCTATTACTAGCGGGTAGCACAATTTCAAACACATTGTCAGAAGTTGGAGACGCCACATTTCCAGGTCGAGGACTCTCTTTGTCAGTCCAGGATGATACTCGTTCAAACTTACTCCTTGGCGAGTCACCCGAGACTCGCGCATGCGTACTTGATGCGTTCTTCCTCTGTCGCCCATTTGTGGGAATCTCGAATTCTCCCGAGGAGAGGGAGGACGCATCCCCAGATGAGGGAGAAACACTTCCTTCTTCGCTGTGTTTGCGCATGTGCCGTTTCAAGGCAATGGCTTCAAAACTTCGTGAAAACTCTTCCGTTGTGTCCGATGCCTCACTCGCTTTCCGCTCCTTTGCCTCCTTCAGCTGCTTGGTGCGCTCCTTAACAAAGAATGGAAAACATGAGAATCACTGTGTTATCTCAATCTGCTGGCAACCCTGGATAAGTGACATAGTATGGGATAATCAGGGGGTCCAACAGCAGCACATTGCATCAAAATCCTGAGCCATGTCACAGTTTTAAACACAGCAAGAAGATGCGACCAATATCGGAAATCGTTGTATGAAAACCAAGTTTTGGTTTATGGCAACATTTGTTATTGTTAACTTAATATATTTCAACTCTAGAAACTACAAAAGGACTAGGCCCGTCTACCCAAACGATCCCAGAAAGCATTGCTGCAAATGCTAATTAGGTAACAAAACAGAATCATTAGCCAGTACGAATTGCACTGTTTCTTGGACAAGATAAAGTAAACAATAGCTTCGGAAAGACTTTTGAGGGCACATTGTGCAAAAACACTCGTTAGAGCATTGCTTTCTGGGATCGTCTGGGTAGACGGGTCCAGTCCTTTTGTAGTTTCTGGAGTGGCGAATTCATGTTCGAGGAGGTCATGCGTGCATCAAGAATTTAAACGTAACATCAACAAAGGTTTCAAAGCCTCCTGAGAAATAGACTTGTTGCTTTCACTTTGCCTTTTATTACTACTGCCACACAGCTTACAATAAAATGTTAACTGGTGTTGATATATACACAACCCGCTGCAAGTAAACCCGGACATGACTATGACATTGGAATAGGGATAAAATGTAGTAATCGACTGCAACAAATCTTGTATTAAACCGAAGCTTGGTTTTGTTCAATTACTTCCTTTCCCAGTCTCCTCTTCGTGCTTTACTTGGCATCAAATTCTGTTCATTCATTAACAAATATTATTCGGTTTGATTGCAATTTAAATCAGCGACAACAGTTTCAATTTAACGACAACAATTGGAAATCAGTAACAACCAAAGTTTGCGAACACCAACAACTTTGTCGTGACACTTGTTGATTTTTTTGCCGTGGCACTTGCAAGTGACACGAATCTTTTTGCCGTGGCACTTGTGGGCCACTACGATGGCCCAAAGCGCCACGGCAAAAAGATTCAACAAGTGACACAGCAAAAGAATTACAAAGTTTGGTAACTTTGGTTGCCGGTGTTTACAAACTTTTGTTGTCAGTGTTCACAAATTGTTGCCGTGGCGGTCACAAACTTTGGTTGTCGATGTTCACGAACTTTTGCCGTGGTGTTCACAAATTTTGATTGTCGGTGTTGTCACTGATTTCCAATTGTTGTCGTTAAATTTCACTTATTGTCGCTGATTTAAATTTATGTTGTGTTAAGAAAGTTATTGTTGTGGTGTTTGTTGAATCTTTTTGCCGTGGCACTTGTGGGCCACCGTATTTTACAGCCTGTGCATCCCATAAAATGAAGTTGATTCACCTCACGTGGCAAGTTACACCTCATATTTAGAGCACTTCTGATTGGTTGGGTCTGGCCGGCCCAGTGTTGATGGAAAGGTCAAGTAGCGCGCGAACATTTCTTCCCGCCATAACTCACCAAATTCGCGCGCCGGAATGGGAAAACTGAGCTGTTGTGTTCCATGAACAGGGCCGTTCTGACCGGAACCAGTTCTGATGGTTGTTGTGTTCCATTTGAGAGCTGACCGCTCAAGCCGGCCAGACCCGAGCAATGTAAAGCGTTCTTTAATAGTCTGCAAAGTATTTCTATAGTACAGTAAATTAAATCAAAGAAGCGAGCATCGTGGTAATTGGTATTGGAAAACACAATTATAAAGGATGATTCAAGTGAAAATTGAAACTAAGCCGATACCGAGAATTCGACAAAAACACACATTGACGCATTTTGTTACAAAATCTTCCATAAATCTGTAATAATGATAGGAACAACAAAATACAGAACTTGGTCATTGTTGTTACTTTGGATCTTAGAAGGGCATGGAAATGGAATCATGATCTGGCCGAAGGTCTACTGTGCTAAAGAGACTTCTCGGCGTTTGGAATATAAACTTTTAAATGAATAACTGTTCGAAATTGACGAAGAAAAGAGAGAACAAGAACATCTTTTCTATCCAACTTACCCCATTCGTCCCAATAATGCTAAGCGGTAACTTGTCTCTTCTAATGCAAGGAAAGAACGTTAGAGGAAATTGGAAATTAGAAGAGACAATCACCGAAATTGGTGTTAGAAGTGGGATAAACTTTAAAACTTTCAACTTTTGTTTGGCCAACTCAAAAAGGTAAAAAGGAACGATTACGTTTTCCAAACTAGTGTTAATGGCGACAAATAGAATAAAATTTGATAAAGTTCTATCATTGTCCGCAAAGATAATAATTTTGAGTTGGTTGGAGTTTGGTTGAATTGTAAGCTTCCAATTAAAACATTGTTTGGTTATTGGTAGCGTGATATAAACAGAAGTAGAAAGGAAGGATAAAATAGCGCGCGGTTTGTATAGTGGCATTGGTTTTGTTTTATATATTATATTTCGTATATTACAAAGAGATCCAACAACACTAAATGGAGAAAGAAAATAAGTAGTGTGAGAATGTTTTGAATTAGATTTAGTAAATTTTAATTACTTTGTGATAATATGAAAGCTTTATTACAAAATGCGTCAGTGTGTTATCTTGCAGTTGGTGAACGGCGATTTGCATCACGTTGAAAAGACTGTTGCAGTAAGGTCGGAGTAAAGGGTGCTGGGATCATTATTCACTTCTCTTTTGTACTTTTATTTTTGCAGAACGAAAATAGCAAGGAAGGCTTTCTATAGTTGTTTTTACCACAGATTCGTAAGAAAAGTAAGGTATCTCAAATATTAGAGCCTCGTTTTGATGCCCAAAGACCACGCCTATTTTATCATTTTCTTTGTTT
>JAOBYG010751026.1:0-14101 GCA_025403545.1 Epizoanthus stellaris | reverse complement strand
TTTCACTCTCTTGTTAAGGACTAGCAATTGGAAATTTCACATTACTTCTTCATATATTATTTTGATTCTACTTTGGCCTTGCAAGTTCATTTGGTTTTGAAATAAGAACGGCAGATGCGTTTGAATATGCACGATCTTATTTTTACGAGTACAATTCAAAATAGTCTCTACGGTGAGACACACATTTATAACCGTAGCATTAAAAGCAGTTCGTGGTCTGGGAATCGCTTTCATCTGACAATAATTTTTGAGTTACGGAATTATTTTACCTAAAAAAATTAAAACCAAAAGTGGCAAGCGCGCAACGATAGCTACAAGAATTTGAAAGCCTTGTTCACCCGAAATTCAAACTCTGTTACATGACAGCTAGGTTTTAAAATCATTCTATATGGTGATAGCTGAGAATCACTGCAAAACGTTTGCCAGATTTATTTGAAAATGCTCCAAAATTATCTTGTTGTTGTCAGACAAAAATAATGTACAAAAAATACTAAAAGTTCTGATTTTACAGTTTTGTAGGTTATATTTTAAAGATAACAAAATGCATATTCATCAGATTCTCTTACTGATTGTGATATATATAAAAGGCAGTGGTGTGGCCAGTCAAAGATCCAATAAATTCAACAATAATATTATGTTCTTGGGCATAATAATTACTAGCTTGCATTACTTTGCATCAATTTTCTTCAATGCTGTTGTGTTGATCTTGTATCATTTATTTATTAATATTTTCTGTGTACAGTTATTAATCTCAGTATTAATAGAATTATTTTCATGATACAATAAATACATGAAAACTCTCACATGATATAAAACATCATGGTAATAAATAATTTACATATAATTGATTGTAAAATCTGTACACAGCACTCTAATTACAATTATTACACTATCTGTCCTCATGCATAAATATAGTCAGGAATAAATTTTCAATTTTACAGCAATAAATATGATTTGTAATGGTTCCTTAATCCAGTTATGTTCACCAATGTCTTGACTTTAAATACTTGAAATATCTGATCTTTAAAATCACTTCAGAATCACAATGTTTAGTTAATGTATATATCAAGCATTAATTAATATATATACATGTAGCAAATACCATCAACAAGGCAATGAAAATTATGTGAAACTGGAAAATACATGATCTTTGTAGAGATCGTTTCAAAAGCTTTATGTATTTACATGTATTTACAATTTATTATTAAAATTGTGTACTGTTTTTAAAATCTATATTTACAATGCAGCCTTAAGTTTGTAATGGCTACGCCTACAGCAATAGCCGACGTTGTGGCCCTATGTGCCCCACGGCACAACTGGGAACACTAACACAAGTTTGTAATTGAACTGTACAATATATATCAGTGGCAGATCTAGGGGGAGCACAGGGGGCCAGTGGCCCCCCCCTTCAGTCCAAAAGTGACCAAAAGTTGTGCTAGTGTCTTCAATTGCAAGAAATGGCCTTGAATTTCAAACTTTCTTGGGGAGGGGGGCATATCCTGCACCCCCCTAAAATCTCGCACCATTGGAACTCATTCATTTTTACCAGTTACCATTGATATCTTGATTATATATAGTGCCCCACCCCTTCGAAATCTCCATATCTGCCCCTGAATATCAACCTGGTTCTCAATTTAATATTTAAGATAAAAAAAGTTTTTCAACTTAGCCAATGTAAAGTAAATTTGTTGGTTAGCATCCCCACCTGACCATCGATAAAGTTCATTTTAAATTAAAGAATAAAATCATTCAATTAGAATACATAGTACGATATCATAATTGCTCAGCCTCTCTCTTTCTCTATAAGAAAAACCTGTCCACCTGACCATCAAATTTTTGGAAAAAGGACGCTAATCAACTAATTCATTTTAAATGGCTTTACACCTCGGTGTTTGTACATATCTACAAGTAACCTGTTAGTATGGCCTCGTGTTTCCAGTAATTCATGCTATATAATCATGGCACTGGTATAGTTGACAATAATTAATAGCAACAATGCAAAAGCAACACTGCAAGTAGATGCTGATAGTATCACCTTAAAATAAAAATTTACTCTTCTGAACAAGAACATAATTACCAAAATAAATAATTATAATAATTTGTGGAGAAACTGCATGCTTGCATCAGAACGTCATGATTTTGTCATACCTTATTTTAGCAATGAAATTACATGTATCATAAGTCCGAGTGCATTATTCAATTAGACATTTCAAAAATATATGTTACACAAACTTTCTGCTGGCTCCCATCTCAAATCCTATTGTACATGTTCTATGATTCTGAATGCACAAACCACTTATATGTTGTAGCTTTCAAAATAATTGTTTGTGGGGGGCTCTGAAAAGACCCATTTAATGTTTTCATGGCTCTGAAAAGAACCGTTTGGTATATTCATGGCTCTGAAAAGAACCGTTTAATGTTTTCATGGCTCTGAAAAGAACCGTTTAATGTTTTCATGGCTCTGAAAAGAACCGTTTAAATGTTTTCATGGCTCTGAAAAGAACCGTTTAATGTTTTCATGGCTCTGAAAAGAACCGTTTTATAATAGGCATGATTCTGTACATGTGTTGTGTGTCCAGACATCTGCATCTCTGCACTGAAGTGGTGTGACTCACTAGAGCATCTATAGGGTTTAGTAAGCTCAGACCTGCTTCACAAGGAAAAGATGGACAAGTTCAATGTGCTGCAGTAATACATACAACAAAATGTAGTACAAACATGTAATTATTAAAATTTTAGTATGTTTCACAACTTGCATAAGAACTACTTGAATGGGAAAACTGCAAATTAAACAAACAACATCAGAGCTATAACACTAAAGAATAAATCTAAACATACGGTACCAGATTGAGCATTTGTCTTGCACCCAAGACAAAACGAGCTGCTCCTACTGAGCACAACCTAACTAATGTTACATCAAAAGGAACTGTGTTGGTAGTCCAGTCCCTTCTGGCCATAAAATCGATATACAACACAATATCCCTGAGCCCTCCTGGACCTGCAGCTGCAATAATTGCTCCAGCACCCAAATGTGCATGGCTTTCAAGCAGTACAGACTCACCACTATGACCTATAACTAGAAGCATTGATTTATCTGGTGGGAGAATCACTACTGCTGCAAGCTTTTGGTGATCTGGCTTTGAAACAATCTGCTCAAGTTCAGCTGCAAAGAAATCAAAATCATTAAACTGATACTCATCACCACGTTGGGCAACACCTGAAAATCCAAGCTGTGGATGCCCAAGAATTTCTGGTGCACTGTATGTTGGCTGCTGATTACCCAACCAGCTGTAGCATTGGTTGCCATTGACCATTAGCTGTTTAAACATAATAATAAATGATTGAGATAAAGAAACAGGAGAAGCCAAAATCCAGTTAGTTGTTGGCAAAAGAAAATTGATTGCACCAAATATAGCTATGATAGTACATGCATTACTACCAGTCTGCCCAGGAGTTGCTGTTGATTGGGATACAGAGATAAGCCACTCAGTCACATTTGAATTTATCCTTGTTCCCCTTACAAGAAAAGGCCCCTGGGGAGGAGATTGCAAAGAACAATTAGTGTTTCGCTGTCTAGAGCACCACTGGCATGTACAAGGCACAATACTACCTTCCATTGTACACTGCTGCGATGGGCAAGTTGGACATTTGGCTGGAACACCCTGCGATGGTTTCTGATGACCCTGCTTCAGGTGGTGGCAGGTAGTGCAGTGGGGACGTCTGTTGGGAACAGCTGAGGAGCTAGAATTTTGTGATGTTGGTGGGTTACTGGTGGGTAAGGGATGAACTGGTGGTGGTTTGACCGGAAGGGATATAATCTGTAGAGTGAGCGCCTGGACAATCTGATCAACATTTGCATCAACACTGCTTGTCAGTGTTTCATCATCAGCATCATCAGATGGCCCAGTGCCCAGGTTACTGCTGTCATCATCATCATCATCACCATTATTGCTAGCTGTGTCCTGGTTAAGAAAAGAGGCATTTGCAATACTAGATAAGGACCTTATAGCACCTTCAATTCCCTTCCTGCAAATTGGGCAATAATCAGTATCATTCAAACAGCATAAATGAAAAGAATGCCAGCACCCCTCAAATATTTTCCAATCCCTTTCAGCTGTGATTTCACAATCAGGCTGATCACATCTTCTACCTTGTTTAGGAATAGGATTAAACTGAAAACCAAGAGGCATAAAATCACTCTTAATTGGCACATCTCCAAACAAGGCAGGCACACTCCACATTGTCAAGTCTTTCCTCTGTCTTGACTGTCTTGGCAAAGGGTGTGCTGCTCCTGGGCTGTTGACAATGGAAACAAGAATATTTACAATGATAGAAGCCACCCTAGAAAATAAGGCAGTTAGCTGACGTCGCGTAAAAATATAGTTCTTGGGAGGGGTAAAAACAGCTTGAAAATTTGCCTGCCTTTCTCCTGAAGCAAATACTGAAAATAGATTCTGGCGCAGCTGCTCCACACTGTCAGTAGGCTTTGTGGACTTACGTGCAAGTCTGTGAACAAACTCAACAAAATACTCATCAACAACACTTAGATAATCTGCAAATAAATTATAAATGTCAATGCAATCACTCTTCCAAAACAAAATGTTACTCAACCACACCAATGGACCTTTGTTGTAATTCTTCCTGTGAAAGCAATAAAACATAACCCATAGTCTGAAAATTGAAACAAAATAGTCATCAAAGCGATTCAACTTGAACAAAACACTGTAGCTGCAAAGTGCCAAAGGAATGTAATTATGAAGAAGGTTAATTAAAATGCCATACTGGATGTCCTTCACCTGTGAAAATACAGATTTCACTATAGTTCTGATTAGTGCCCAGCCCCCGTATACCAGCTCAAGGACAAACTGAATGCGCCAGGGCTTGGGTTTGTCAGCAAGCTTCCTGCCAGGAAAAACTGATTCATACACTTGCCTAATTAAAGGCATAAAGTTGACAACAATGTCCTCATCAGCATTGAGGTCCACATGTAATTGCCCCAAGGTGGGCACAACAGAACTAAGTGGGTTTGGATGGGAACCAGCAGGAACACTACTTGCAGTTGTTGCTTGACCAGCTGCTTTGTATACTATCTGTCTTGGAAAGTATTGGCCAGGCCAGTCAGCTGGCATAAGAACAACAAACTTTGAGAGATATTCCCTCATTTCAGTACCTAAAACAATTTTAAAAGCTTCTTCATAGTTAATTCTACTCTTTAAAGGTAACTCAACAAAATCAATAACATGAACATCTTTAAAGGAACGTAATGCCTTGACATCTTGTGCCTGATAATCATGAGATTCTAAAATGTGCCTCTCCCTGAGAGGGTCAAAAGACATACTAGTAAATTCTGGCATTGAAGAAGCAAAAGAACATGAACTAACTTGCTGAAAGGACTGATTTGAACATAAATTACTTACTAGTAGGTCAGCATCAATACCACGAGGATTATGAATATTACTAATAGCATGCAATGGAATGGCACTTGTCTTTTTAACTACTTTAATAATAATGGTACACATGTGAGTTACTTGACTGGTCTGGTCTGATGTAGGTCTTCTGATAGCATGGATATTGTGGTAGTCGTCAATCATTAAAATAACTAAATGCTTGTTCTGAATTGCTGCTTTGATCTGACTGTTAGTGCACTGAGTGTTTTCATTAGCTAAATTAGAAATACTACGTGAAATAACTTTACTGGAACAACTTGTACCGAGCTGGCGTTGGGTTTCAATTCCCCTCTGGGATAAGTTACAGAAACGTAAAAATAAACCATTATCTTCTTGAAAAAAATTACATCTTTGGGAACGACCATAACACAACTGATACAAAACAGAAACAGTACGTTTTTTGTTTAAGGTGACTCGATCGTCAGATTGACGAGAGGAACTCATACATGATAAAACAAAATCAAAAACATTTGCTGCACCAGCTTTCACACAAAATTCCAAAAATTCATCAGGGTCATAAATTGGGTTCTTGTTCTGCTGCGAACAGTGTTGGAATAATGCTTCTTGCAGCTTTATAATCTCTTCGCTGTATTCCTCACCTATAAAGACAAAACCAATTGTTACCAAATTAACTGCAGTAATAATAACTATAAACAGAAGAAAACTTGTAAAGGAACTGAGTAAAAATGATCAATCCATTTTTACTAGAGAGTAATATTATCATATATAATCACATACAATAACGTCATTATTGATTAAATGATTATGATACAATAACTGAATTAAAGAAACATACAGCTAGAAATTCAAATAACTGCCCAGGGGTAAAATGACATTTTATATTACATTTTTGTCATATCTCAAATTATTTTAATTGGATTTCAAACTTCAATGCAAAATGTCTACAAATACCACATGTATACATGATGTATATACCTGTGCAGAACAATTTATGGAATTGCTTACAAGCACAACTAAGAAACCTTAAATTATTTCTGAAATATTTTCGATATTACGTGTAGACCTACATCCCGTCTGCATACCGAATCATAAAATAAATATTTAAAAATTATAGTTTGCACATTCATGCACATGATGTATGCAGGACCAGCGGTATTATAATATTGATAAAACAGCTTTCAATTAAAAAAACATACAAGAATTACTCTTTATACACATATAATTATTCTATAAATCGTTGTTATTTTAGTTCATACCTATTTGGACGCTAAATATAACACTCTTTCATCAAACAAAAAGATAACATTGGCCTATTTCTGCAACTTTTAAAATACTTGAAAACTGCCGAGGGTATCAAAATTCCATTCGACTTAATTACTTCGATGCAATGCTAATTTCACTGAATTCCCGGGGCCGGGATAGGCAAACGCTACTAAGTTTAACGCGGCGAATGTCAAGGTAAATGCGACAGTATTTTAAATTATTGCATTATGAACTGCAAAATGTGGTTTTGACACCTACCAGTGGCTTTCAAAAAGTGTGAAGTATCATTCTCTCGACCTGTCTGTCCACTGTGTACAGCAGCCGAGCCTGCAGAGGCGGACGGTTGACTGGGCTGTAATGCGGCTGCAAAATATGGGGAACAAAACGTCTGAGAACATGTACTTATTCAAATATGTGTTTGGTAACGAGTTCAGCACATACAATATTCACTCTAATGAAACTTACCAGGGTCAGGGACACGACTGGAGGTGGAGCTTAGGCCAGTTGGTGCGTTGTTGCCAGCCTGTTCTGGTTCTGCTTCTTTTTGACCGTTGGCTCTTTCACTCTCTCGTTTTGCTTTGCCGTAACACTTTCGGCACAAAATAATATTTTCAGAGTTTACAAATGGGGATGATGCACGGGTTGTTTTGCATTTTTCGCACTTATTTCGGAACATGTTGTTCCGAAACAACCGAAATGCGAAGGTGCAAGATTTTCGCAAAGGAAAATCTTGCTCATTCGCAGGACAAAACGCCCGTCATTTTCCCGCCTTTTACAAATTTCTGTCCGAAAATTTCCCGCCATTTTGAAACCGGAAGACACACAAAAATCGCTACATTTTTCTTGAAGAACAACTGATCGAGCAAAGGTACCAACGATCAGTTCGCCTTTCGACTGGCAGCCATTTTGTTTGTTGTCGTGCTTGGCGCGCGCAACGATTCAGATTAGAAACTGGGTACGAGACTTTTTATTAGCCAATCAGACAAAAGTCTCCTTTGTTGTCAAAAGCTGCTTTGACAATGCAATGACAATGGAATGCAAATGAGCTTTGGACAGTCAAGCGAAATCGGCTCTATAGCACAATTAGGCAATGTATTCGATAAAAACTCAATTGTTTCACTATTTAGTAAGTTATTTAAATTTTTGTAGCTTTACATTTTCAAAAATTAGAGACCTTGTGTGAAACATTTTCTGAACTAATAATAATAATAATAATAATAATAATAATAATAATACTAATAATAATAATAGTAATAATAATAATAATAATAATAGTAATAATAATAATCGATATTTATACAGGGTGACCATTTCAGTCTAAATCCTGTTATCAATGGAGGCCTTGTTTAACAAGAAAAGATAAATTATGACGTTGGTAGTGGCGGACTGGTATAACTGTAGGTGTGCAGGGAGGCTATCCTTGTTCATCAACATACTATTGAAGTTCCAATTGTTTTCCTTTTTATTGACCATTTTTCCTATTTATTTCCTATTTTTCGACCATGAAATTCCTTCCTATTTTACTATTTTTGAGCAACCATGCCGCTTGACACCCTGGTGGTAGGAAAACAACACTTTTGTATATATGTTAACAACATCAACTGAACAGCAATCAAACACGAAATATATTTTCCCACATATAAAAATGACCTTGTGTGGCTTATGAGATACTGAAGGTATCTGTCCTAGTCCATGGCTGGTAACTTTCTCATACAATGGAAGTTACTTCAGAATTCCATATAGTATACTTACTATCAGGAACAAGAAGATAAATGAATATTATGCGTTATTGGAGGAAAAAGTACTTTATTCAATTGGAAAATATTTTAGTGGTTCCTACCTTATATGCATCTTATGGTGTGGAAATGGAGTTGGGTTTGGGTTGGCATGAAGTGAAAGTTAGGGTATGTTCAGCTTCAGGTCAGCATTCTGTCCCATTGACCTGCAGGGGTTCTCCGAGCCCACCCCCAGTCCTTTCACCCCACTCAAATGAGAAGCACGTTGCAAATCGTGATGGAGGTCAGTTGCTGTATAACAATTCCAGCTTCTGCCAGTTGATTTAGATTTCAGGAGATTACTTGTTTTGATGCAGTGGTTTTCAGTACAGTGCAGTGTAAGAGAAAAGTTTGGCTTCAATTTAGTTCAATTTGATTTTTATCTTTTGTACACACGTATCATAGAAGATGGAAATGTATTTTCCCATGGATAAAAATGAAATTATGCAGCTTATGAGATAACGAAGGAATCTGTCCCAGTCCATGGTTCGAAACTTTGTCATGCAATAGAAGTTACTTCAGAATTCCATAATATTATTTATAGTATATTACTGTCAGGAACAAGAAGATAAATGAATATAAGGGATGGACCAGTTGATATCGTGGGAGGAGGGGGGGGAATGATTTGCCCTGGAATGGGCCCGAATGTTTTTCCCCTTTTTTCCTTCTCTTTCTCTCTCTTTGTCTTAAGTTTAAAATTTTGTGTCGTTCGAATTTTTTTTCTTGGCGTTTCGGTTCGTGCAAATTTATTTGAAAAATACTTCCACTGCCCCCCCCCCCCTCCAAAAATCAAATGGTCCATCCCTTATGCGTTATTGGATGGTTTTTATCTTAGGGTGTGGAAATTGAGTTGCTACTGCTTTAATATGGTGGGTTTCAGTTGCCAATAAGTCAAGCTTAGGGTATGTCCCAGCTTCAGGGCTAGCATTCTGTTCCACCGACATGCACGGGTTCTCCATGCCCCCCCCGGTCCCTTACCTCCACTCAAGCAAGAAGCACATCGCAGATCATGATGGAGGTCAGTTGCTGAATAACAATACCAGCTTCTGTCAGTTGATTTAGATTTCACGAGATTACGTGTTTTGATGCAATGGTTTTAAGTACAGTGCATTGAAAGAGAAAAATTAATAATTACAGCAAGTTTGCCTTCAATTTAGTTCGATTTGATCTTTTGTACACACGTATACATGGAAGACAGATGCAATGACTCACATTTGACGAACATCAAGGTGTGCTGGTTGTTATTGGACTCATGCTAACATTCTCATTTTAATTATTGCATGCTGTCATTACAGTCAGCTGTAAACACAGTTCAGTAGCATATATTCTTAATAACTAAACTTACTTTCTGCAATGAGAGCCCGTAGGCTCTCTCTAAGGTCTGAAAGAGGGAACAGCCGCACTTGTACATTGCACGGCTGTCCCTCTAGCCTTCCCCAACTTGGGAATCCAGATCTAGACGCGTTTGCCTATAAAGTGGAAAACGGAAATGATATAAAATTACAATAATAATTAGATAATAATAACGTCATAATAAACATATTTCGAATAATAACTAGTTTTGTGCGAGCAGAGATTGCCAAAAACCACTGCATGGTATTGTATATACAGTAGCCCAATTAAGCAATGCATTCGACAAAAACTCCATCGTTTCACTATTTAGTAAGTTATAAGTTTAATGGAGCCGAAACCAATTGCAGAATTGCACACATTTTAGGTATTCCTACTGATGATCAGTTAGTGATTTGTGTTTTATTTCAGCGACATGTAGTTGTCTGTTCAAATGTAATATGATATTGAGATAACAAAGGAAATGATAAATGACCAATAAATGAAGTAAAATTATTACATGCCATTAGTAGTAACCGTGGGGTTAGTGAAGTGCTGCCGGTTACATCTTTGAGAACGGGGAGTGAAAGGTTTACTTCCTATTGTGGACTTTAAAGGAACAAAATAAAAACAAGTAGGTTTGGAACGTTGGAATTTTTCCGTTACTAAAACGTTTGCGAGGCCATTAATTGCAACTTTCTTTTAAACATTTCAGACACCCTAGAATATGACAATTTTCCGAAGGTGTATGCCCCAGAACCGGCGCACTTTTGTCACTATGGAGCGACAGTCAGATTCAGTGTTGGATCCCCGCCTGCTCTTTGTGGACAATTCTGCATGATGACAAATCAAAACTACGAGGCTGATAAAAATACAATGTACATGTTCCTCCTCGAGACTCGGCATTAAAGTGCCTGTCACCCTGATGTATACTTCCACAAACAAATGGAACGTTATTTGCCATTAACTTCAGTTTATAATTACATTTTCTTCAATTAAAACAATGATAAAACAACAACTCTCTCGAAACTCTCTTGCAATCTCCTGCCCAAGCTTGCCTCGCAGTGAAAAATCGACGTTGTAACGTCAAATGTACCCATAACCCCGCGCAGGTGATAACTCTTACCCAGATCCGACTGAACAGATCCGGACAAATGGAAGGACACAGATGCTCAATGGGAACGGTATTAGGAGTCGCTGCTTTCGCTTTGCTGTGGCAGCAATAATTAGTAATCAGTTGAAAATGATCCTTGGGGAATCCGATACTTCTAATCAAATACTTGCAAGGACTAAGATGCTGATCATCCCGACTGCGTAATCTATAGTAGTTTTCAAAAACCTCTGGTACATCGCCATCCAAGCATTTATTGCGTTCGACGTTAGGAGAACGCAATCCTAAACTTGGGTTCCATGTGGTCACTATGGGATGCCTCTGCTTTCACAAGCATGAAGCTTCGAGATTTCGTGGATGGACAGAATTTGTACCGAATCTGCGCCTTTTCGAATTTATAACTAACCTATGACATCATGTGCACACACCTATTTCTGTTTCCAAGCTGGCAAAATGAGTTGTTGGCTCTTTGAATGATCGTACCGCATCTGTAACTCTGTACAGTGTGCAAAATGCAAGGGAAAGCTAATGATGTCAACTATAAAGTGGTGGTTGGTCTTTGATCACTTGTTGAAGTGCAGTAACCATTATACATTTGCTAGAGACAGATTCAAGTTTTAGATCATTCTCGTTCCCAGAGCCTTGCTCGCTCTTCTAACAGTGCCCACGTTATGTCATCCAGTGGCCGTGGTATTTGTACTGTGCGATCAAAATGGTTTAGGCCACTTGTTGTTCATGATATTGCGGTCAGGTTTACTCAGTTTAAAATATTTCCATCAGAGGGTTTGGAGAAATTGTTAGCTGAAGATTTCGGCTATTAAAATTAGGTGAATCATAAACAATTTAATCAAAACTTATGTTTAAAAAGCTTGGGCAAAGTACGTTTCGAGCTTATATTGATATTTTACCTTTTTACTACCCTACATGAAAACAAAAAAGTGATCGCTTCAGTGCAATAATTATGAAAAAGGAACAATAAATAAACAAATTTTACTTACGTCCATATATTACTTTAAATAGACAAAGGCGATTGCTTTTATGTTTTCATGAAGGGTAGTTAAAAGGTAAAACAGCAACATAAGCTCGAAACATATTTTTCGCGAGCTTGGTAAACAGACATTTTGACAATCCAATTAAAATGTTTACGATTCGACTAATTTTAATAGCCAAAATCTTCAGCCAAAAATGTCTCCGAAATCCTCTCATAGAAATCTTTTAAACTGAGTACACCTGACCACAATATCATAAACTACAAGTAGCGTATACCGTTTTTCAAAATGAAAGTTCAGATTTCAAGAAAAACGACCATAATTTGTGTTCAAACTTGACAGGTATCGTTAGTGAAATTTGTCAAAACCTCTTTTTTTGTTACCAATATGTTCTCATTTCATCAAATATGCAGCTCTATTTGACTAAAATCGTCCAAAAAACCCCAAAACAGAATAAATAGCTTTCAACTACAGTGCAGGAGGCACAGATAGAAGGGAAACTGAAAAACAAGGAGCCAAGAGCATAATTTAAACTGGGTGATGACATCAAGACACATAACCACAGGGATTCATTACATTCACTGATTCATGTTTATAAACTGAAAAGACATTGGGTTGGCAATGTCAGTAAGAGTTTGATAGCGACTTAATGGACTACAGTGACGACGCTGCTGGAGTAAATTACGTTGCTAAAAGGCCAAGTGACAATGTTGGATGACTGAATTTCGATCGTGGCTGCCAACAGCCATATATTAAATTTCCTTCAAGCTAAATTATTTGGAGGAAAAGGTTCAAGGTAAGGGATGTTTGAGATAATGACAACTATTCCACGAACGCGCATTGGATATGAGGTGATAGATAACCAGATGGCTAAAATCATCTCATATCCAACAAGCGTGAGTGAAATAATTGTTTTATTAAATACCAATCACTGGTTTATATTTTAAAACTTACTTAGTTTTTGAATAAAACATTCAGTTCCTACTTCAACAGGAACTAAAAAACTTACTTTCGTTTTTTGAAACAATAACAATCACATGACTCGTACGACATGCGTGGGCAAGCCTCAAAAGACAAAGTCAGTAAAGAGGGTGTCAAATCATTTCTTCAAGATGGAATTTGCAAATTATTGGTGGCTCTAGTCTATAATAGTTTTACAACAACTAACAGCAATGTTAACCCGAATGGCCAAAGTTGTTCTGGTCATGATTGAATATTTACCACACGACTGTGGAATTATCAGGTGCTAGAAGGCTAGCTTAACACTGTTCATTTGCCGACATGTGCCGGATAGCACTAGATCAGATGGGTCAAAAGGAGGTAAGGCTATAAATAGCAAATTGGGGTTAAGTATGATTATATAGGGTTATTTAGGGTTAGTATTGAGGTTAGGATTAGGGTCAGGATTAGGGTTGGGGTTGGGTTAGGGTTGGATTAGGGTTAGGGTAAACCTCGTTCTAGGATATCTATATGGGAAAGAGACTGGTAACGAATTTAAATATATTTACATTAAAAATGTGGTTGGTTTGCAGCGAATCGAGTGGTAGCGCAGTAGGTAAGGTTAGGTATTAAGGTTCGGGTTCTCCAAGTTCAATGCTCACAAATTTTAGGTATAAACTTTTTTCTTTCTCTTTAAAGCCTAAGTGTACAGACTCCTTCTGGCCCATCTGATCTAGTGCTATCGACATGTGCCACGTTGCTTGCCGTAAGAAAAATTGAACTGCTGAACCAGTATTGGAGATTTTTTGAAGCCGGGGAACAGTCAAAACAGTTTCAGATACAGTATATGTGTTGATCAATAGTCGGCCAACGTTCTCGGCTAGAGAAGCGATAAATGGAAGTGCTTTAAATAATTCTGAGGTTCGATGGTGGACATACTTGCAGTTATTCGAAAGATGGGCAAACTTTGCAGGTCTGAAATGTTGTCTGTTGTTTAATCCTTTTGAAAAAGAAGTCTAAACAGTTTGCTTTTATAAAATGTGAATGAACTGTGAAAGAACAGAGTTTGCAGTGTTGCGGAGAATGAGCAAAGCAGACATTTGATGCAGGACTGATTTTCATTGAAGTGACTTTGCAGCGTTTGCCATCTTGTCTTCTTGTAACGTGTGGAAAACAGTCGTACATATGGTTTTGAACTGAATTTACTGGCGCAGGGACTTGAAAGTTTCTCCAAACTAAGGTAAAAACTCTTACATAACTGTTGTGAAAGTGTTTTCATTGTCAGGT
>JAOBYG010749915.1:0-14104 GCA_025403545.1 Epizoanthus stellaris | reverse complement strand
CTAGTGGTGGGCTTTTTCAGTCGAATTGCAAAGACCAATTTCACGAAAGGCGTTTACCAGTTCGACAATATTTATTTATTGTCTGATCTCGAGTTGACGATTTGGAAAACAAGCCATGTTTACTTTTTTCTCAGCCGGCAAAATTTGTGACGTAAACCTTGCATTTATATGGCGAAATATTAATGCAGTACGCGTCAGATTTGACCAATGAGATGCCCGGAAAAAAGCCATATTAATCAAAGAATGGCGGACCCATATAATAATGTATTGTATTGTATTGTATTGTAGTTTTTGTATTGTATTGTATTGTGTTGTGTTGCGTTGCGTTGCGTTGGGTTGCATTGCATTGTATTGTATTGTATATAGCCCCGGAGGGGCAACAATCGGCACGACTTCAGGCTGTGCGCAGCCTCTTGTTTTGCAAATAGAACAGTTTTTCAGTTTAACTAGGTGTACAAAATTGTCATAGCGTGACCGATAATTCGTGTAACAATTCAAGTCAGCAGGGCACTTATTAATGAACGAATCAGTTCAGTGGTAAAAACACTAAGTGGCAAGACGGTGGTTCATCGGAAAGTGCAAGTGACTGCACCTCACTATAAACACGAATTAGTCTGTTTTTCCGTCATAATTTTTTGTCGTCTAGATTTTTTTAATCGTTTCTTCTAACATAGACTAGAGTCACTAGAAGACGGCACAAATCGAAATCTTCAGCATTGGTGATCGGTCATCCGTGTTCCCGTTGCAAGCAAAATATTCGAAATATTCCAAGATCTATATATGCCTATATGCAGGGTTTCTTCATCTTTCTCCGTAATTCTTCACTGGACGTAAATGTTATGATCGTATTTTAAAAATACAATCATACTCACAGTTCAACATGTATTATTGAGTTCCGCCCTCGCTACATGAACGAATCTTTTAACGTCCACGCTTGAGCAAGCAAGCAACCTTGCCTAAACTTTTTCTGACGCATTCAACATTTTATCATTGACAAGCAAGCATGGTTTTTTGAGAGATGAAATTTCTTCCATAAAGGTGCGGTAATATTAGCAACATTTTTCTCCAACTTGTCGCGCAACAATGTAGCGTTGCAGGTTGGAACGTGTTGTTGCCCGTATTACCATCCGTTGAACAACATGCAACGCAACAAATTTCCTTGTTGCACAAAGTAGATTCGACTTCTATTTTCCGCAACAAATTTTTTTTTTGTTGCAGAAGGAAATTTGTTGCGTTGCAAGTTGTTCAACCGGTGGTAATACGCGCAACAACACATTCCAACCTGCAACGTTACATTGTTGCGCGACAAGTTGGAGGAAAATGTCTTTGTCCGCCTTTGAATATTTCATCTGTACATTCATAGCGGAAGTCAAACTCAAAGTCAAAGTACAAAGTTGTAGATTTCTGTCTCGCCGATAGGCCAAAATAGTTCGAGCTAAAAACACAATATTTTAAGGCCGATCATTCTATCATTATTGTGGTACTGTTTCTTGAAGTACTAGGACTCTCGCTTTGGTAATACTTTACAAAATGGAAAATTCAAAGGTTGATTATATTTCAAAAGAATAAAGAAGCATTCGGCTGATGTCACGTGCAGTATGTTGTTTGCGGTTTCAAGTTGATACTACTTGATCGAGTACAGCTAGATTTGGTTCACGGGCAGTTTTAGATTTGGAATCTAGTGAAAGGTCAACGAAAAATTGGTGAACTTATTTTAGCTGTTCGTGGTAAGATGAACAACTCAGTGATCATTTGCACGTGTGAGTTGCGGAAAATACAGTATCAGTGTTTACACGTACGTGGCAGTGTATTGATGTTATTATTTTCCCAACATACTCAATCAGCTTCAATCAAACAAAACCGAATGCAATTTCAATCGAACGAAATTTTATATGGTCAAAGCTACGTCTCATTCGCGGATTATGCACCACACCACTTTTATTTGACATTACCAGTTTATCTGAGAAAAAAAGTGATATAAACATAAATTGCTGCTAAAAAGGGCACCGCGGCACCTGCCAAACGAGACGAACGTCACCATGTTGACGCCAAGCGTACAAGTATATCTTTCAAGCGCCAAGCTCCAAGTATATCTTTCACTTAAGAGAGACCAGTCCTGCACACTGCCACACTGCAACAAAAATCGCCACGAAGAATAGTGAACACGTATACTAAGAACGAGGTAAAGATTTCTTTCCAACCACGAAGATAGGTTTCGAAGGAACAATCCTGTACACTGCCAAGCAGAAGACACACTCCTTTCGGAACACGTCGTACATTGTCGTATATTTGTTGCTGCTCTTTTGATTGGATGCCGACATACTCGTACGAAGAATGGCCTGATTTTTTATTGGTTCCGAAATTAGATCCATTGGATCCCGATTAGCTAGAAGACAGATAAGCTTGAACATGTGATCTAACCGGAAATAGATAGATAGAGACTTAGAAGCTATTTTGCTATAAGCAAGTAGTTTAAAAAAGCCCATGGTAAAAGCAAAAAATCAAATTACGAAAATGAGATAACTGCACAAACAACAAGCCCAAAGCACAAACAAAAAGCTCACGGCAAAACAAATAAGCCCACGGCACAAACAAAAAGATCGCGGAAACAAACAAAAATCCCAGGAGGCCTGGGCCAGAACATGTCAAAACGTACTGCTGGGGCATAAAACTGCTTGGGTTGATCCAATGTCACATGTCTGAAACCCATTGATGGAACCCAGTCTTCTCGGTCGATCTGACTCTGATTTGAACCCAGGTTCCTAGTACCACAAGATATTTGCCAGTTACTTGACCAAAATGGAGCCTGTGTACCAAATTTGGAGCTTAACAAACCATAGATGCCGTTAATATGAGAAACCAGAAAAAGTGAGAAAACCGTTTTTCCGCTATGCCAGTTGGGAAGAAATCTGATTGAGACATTATACCAGCAATGTCTGAAGTATTATGAGTTCATTTATAAGTTTGTACGTTCACCATTTCATCTTGTACAGGATGCATAAGCCCGGGGGCATCAGTTAACATAGAAACACAACATTTACACTAACAATGTTGGACTGGTACAGCAATTTTTCTCCCACTTATTTAGCCGCCAAGAGGTATAAGGGAAAACCATGATACACTACAAGAGAACAACCCTTATAATTCGCTTGACAACCCACAAAGGGGGATTGACGTAGGTGTTATATCGATTACCACAGATTCTTATCAACCAAAACAAACATTCATCGATTTAAAAAAATGATGAAACATGACATTTTCAAAACAACAAAAATCCATTGACTATTATATTAATATTTAATTCCCCTTTGAAATTGTTAGAAATGATTAACTTCATCACTCTTGTAATTTATATATACATATATATTTATTTTTAATTACTGAAACGACTAGCCTGAGTCGCAGACGTCCCGGTGTTAATAAAATGATAAGGTTTGGGACGTCTGCAACGCAGGCTACTCGTCGCATGCTTTCTGTATTTATACTATTGCATTCATGTAAGTTTACTGAATGATGAAATAAAATTGGATTGTTTGACTGATTGAACCAAGAAACGGAGAAAGCACGAGATACAAAAACGTAGTTTACGAGTAATTATACCGTAATATTACCCATGAGTGTGGGCTGTTATCACAACTTAACCACTGCTGTACATGAACAACAAACATAAGTACCTTTAACCACAGACATAAATATTTTCTCTTTTTTATTTCTTTGCTCCAGAATAATGCTCAATAACTTTTCAGTGAAGATGGCAGATAACAGACATGTGATCACGTGACTGGGGCAATACATCTGTAGTATATGCTGCATGATAATATATCGGTATGCAATCCCGACCCCAGTCTCCATGGGGATATTTTTCAAACAGTTATACTGAATAAGGTGATTCAACTGCTGTTCTGAAACAAGGAGATGTGCTGACTAAGAACTGGAGTTCATTGAAAGAACATTGACTATATGATTATTAATCAAATGTTATTGAAAATAACCGTGGAAAGAGAATACTGTACATAATTCAGACAAATGTAAAACGTCTTGTCACCCAGAGACTATTGGAAAAGCAAACTGATAAACGAAAGGCAGGGAATGAGGTTTTATATAAGAAATAGCTTTTCCGCCAGATGTCCATGTATTAATTTATATAAAACTTAAACTCAACATTTTAAAGAAAATAGAGTGGCAAGAAGTTGTTCTCTTGGTGTTTCCCACTTGGGATGGCCTGTTATGCAACTGTACTATGACTCACAATGCAGACTTTCCAGTCATCAAGCCATGCGGCAGTTGCTGTTGCACTAGCAAGATTTGCAGAGAGTATTAATGATAATTCTAGTCACATACTTGACGGCATACACTGCAGTGACATTAACTAGCTTTTCCTAAGTCAATCTTCTTCTGTAGCGCTCTCGCGGAATGGTAGATCATCGAATCAATAAGACCAGCCACTGAAGAAAAACAAAGGTTCTTATTAGCTATTTTATCAATATTGTATTCAATACACTTCGCCAAGTATTAACACAGACAGACTCGTGTACTGAGTCTGCGAGATCATACCAGCTATTTACCCTAATAAAAATAATAATAAAACAGCAATAATAAATTACTAAATGATAATTGTAAGGGAAAGATCTGATCTAAACACATAGTAGTATAAGAACTACAGTGGAACCCCGTTAATCCGACCATCAACGGGCCATACAAATCTGGTCGTATTTACGGGGTGGTCGTACTAACAGGGTTTTCAGATAAGAAAATGACTAAGCTTTTGTAAATTGGGCCAAAATATAGTGGCAGTAATAACGAGGTACATTTCACTATAAATACGATAAAGGGCTATAAGGGAGGTATTATAAAATAGAATGCATGGTAGTGACATAATTATAAAATTTTAAAACACAAGATTTTGAACGAAAAATGCCATCCTCTTAAATCCCCAATCCATAACTCTTAATGAAATTCCTATAAGTATAACAAGCTAGTTGCCAAGTCCTTTACTACAGTATTCAGTCCCTCCTCTATCCCTAACGCCCTTTTTATCCTTTCATTCTTACACAACAATAAACTTTTACGAGCCCTGGCAAATGCCAGTTTTCACTCGGGAATGCCTTCACCCAATCATGTTAAACCTCTGCAGGATTGTAATGGTTTATGACCATGGACCAGTGTTTGGAAGGTGATCTGACCGGGAGGGCAGGAGGAAACTGTTCAAGTGGTCACGGATCAGAAAAGAATAAAATAAATTTTCAGAAAATGTTTATTTGGTGATACGGGGTGATAATCTATATAAACAACTAAACTTGGTCGCATGTTGAAAGTTCTCAGTCTTGTATGCTGAGGTAGACACCTGCGATTTAATCCACTAGTTTCAGACCTCTCCTCACGCGCGGTCGGCAAAACGTGGAACTTATTGTTCCAAGTCATCAAGAAAAACTCATAAGGGACGGGGGGAGGGGATCGGAAAGGGGGATTCGCTTCACAAAAATTGTAATATCCTGCTGGATTTTTCCAAGTGAAATGTCAACGAAAGGGCGGGGGATGCGATTGACCACGATATTACGTCACTTGCAGCAACTTTGCCTTCACTTGCAACAACTCGTGAGACCAGCACAATGTGACACAACTTCTTGTCAACTTGTGTCTCGTTTCATAGGACAGTCACAGAAGGCAACTTGCTGGAAGTCGCTTCAAGCAGAACTTGTTTCGTTCTTGTACGACCCTGTCTTAACGACTTTACAAAGTGATGATGCTTAACCGTTTCCAAGTCTAGTCACAGAATGGCCCAATTTATCACTTTATGCAGCTATTTAAAAAAATGTTGTGTCCGAAAGGAATCGTGGTTGCTTCTTCTGGCTGAGTAGCTGTGGTTTTGAATGATATATCCGCATTTCCTCAAGGTTGGAATGTCCTGATAACACAGTCGCACCAGAACCACGATTAAAATTGTACTTCAGATAAAAATGTGTTGTTATAACTGAAGTTAAAAACGACAAACGTTTTCGATCATTGTGATCATCGTCAAATCATCATCAAATCATCATCATCATCATCATCATCTTCATCATCATCATCATCATCACCACCATCATCATCATCATCATCATCGTCGTCACATCATCATCACCATCACCATCATCATCATCACCATCACCATCACCATCACCATCACCATCATCATCACCATCATCATCATCACCATCATCATCATCATCATCAGAACCACGATTAATCTTGGTTTATGTTTGTACTATGCATGATTGTGTAATATCGAAATCTCTATTCAATGTCACATCAACTACTGTGATACAGGACACTGAGGAGCAGGACAAACTCACCTGTAAAAATACCTCCAACAATTGCACATACTCCAGTTAAGAAATGCATAAAAGATCTGCAGGCAAAAATAACAAATCAAGTATCAAAACTTGCTGTCACAGCAGTGAAAAGCTACATCCGTTACCAATCCTGCATCTCTGGCGTACCTTCTACTTTCCGTGTACTGCACCATCATGGGGGAAAACTCGTAAAGCACGAACACACCTGGGGTAAGAAAGATACGGTCATTCAATAGAGCTTTATCAACTCTTAGAAATCGACACAACGTAACAACAGGGTTTGTATGCATAATGAGGAACCACACTTCACAAACTTTCTTCTAATTGTAGAACAAAAATTTAAGATAAAACAACAAATTGCTCTTCAAAACAAAAAGTTTTCAAGAACAAATGGTCAATCCTCTTTAGAATTGGAGAAGATTTAAATAATGAAACACTTTAGTTTTCGCGCACAGATTAGCTTACGTATGTAAATCAGAGAAAACCATCTTCTTCTCACTTCTATTTCGCCTTTTCTTTTCCTTTGGATTATTGTAATAATTTTTCCTTATTGTATTTTATTTTTGAGTTTTCACTTTCCCTTTGTAAAAAGCATATGTACATGTAAAGCAAACAGCGAAATAAAGTTAATTAAAAAAACAGGGTTCGTATGCTTCTCAGTAAGTTTCAAAATTCCAGGACTTGTCAGGAGTTTTTTCGACATTTTCCAGGAGATTTCCAGGAGTATTTTGAAGTGACAAGCAGTAAATTTCAATAAATTTGCCAGCAATTTCTTTTTGAAAGACGAAAAGAAAAAATATTTTCGCAAAGTCTGGGTTTACTTAATTTTCCATGAGTGAGCATAGAATTCCTGGACTTTTTTAGGAGTTTCCAAGAAGAAAAAAAATTCCAGGAGTTTTCCAGGAGGCGTACGAATCCTGTAACAGGCAATCTGATTGGCTGTAGGCGGCAAAAGAGCCTCTCTTCCTTCACCAGAAATCCGAAAATTGGGCAGTCCGAGCGAGTTTGGCGTGCGATCATGAAGTGGGAGATTGGGGAGAGAAAGAAGTCGCACGGTTGGGGGAAAAAAGAAATGGGGAGAGAGCTTCTTTCCCTCCCCAATCCAGTCCCACTTACGACCACGCGACAAAAACTCGCTCGGACTGCCCGATTTTCGGATTTCTGGCGAAGGAAAGGGCTGTTTTGCAGTCTAGATTGGCTGAAATTGTAGTTTTCCTCACAGGACAGAAACTATAATTGACATTACACTCTCCTTGCAAACTCTGAATATATAATAATAATAATAACAATAACAATAATAACACTAATAATAATAATAATAATAATAATAATAACAACAATAACAATATCAATAATACTATTAATCTTCATAATAACATTGTTACTAAAGGAACGACTCTTATTTCCAATGTTCTTAGCAGATTTATTTTCTTAGCCTACCCCAGACGCTTATTTTTGTTTGTAGCGAGTCTCTCCCTCTGCATGTAGGTAACTATTTTCCACAAGCAACAAAACACTGTCACTTGCACATTTCATCTGGGCAATAACAGTGATATTGCAGAACACTTAACCAGCAGAGAAAGAGCTTGCTCATGTTCCAATACACTGTAGGTCATTTGCCTTTCTGCTGTCGAGGCACACTGTAACACTGTTTTATTGCTCACAACGAACAGAAAGAGCTGGTTGGCTCACCCGGTAAGCCATGCTCTCCGCTCATCTGCCTGATGATCCTCTTGTGCTTCGTCACTGAAAACTGATTTGTCTGCAGTACCTTCAAGGCATCGAACACTTCCCAGTTAGTATAGACTGTAACACCATGACCACACGAGGGTGGGGGTGGGGGAAGGATTGCCCCTTGATTACTGTCTGACTGCTAAATACCTTTAAAGCTGACCCGTACCCAGTCGCTTTCGGTTGGTTTCTTTCTGATCATTTGGTCGAAGGGAATTGGGGCGAGAGAAAGGCGAGGTGCATCTTTTCCTTCGTGCTGCGCCTTTCTCTCGCTCCAATTCCCCTCGACCAAATGATCAGAAAGGGTACGAGTCAGCCTTTAAAGATGTTCTTTACTCTGCATTAGACCTTTGCACTGCATAAAGCTGTCTCTTCAAGGTGTTCATGGTGCAATTGTGAGCACAAAACCGTCTCAAAAAATCAGTTTTTGCGAAAAAAGAAACTAAATATTAGCAAACATTAAAGTGAAACAGCAGTTAACAAAACGTACAAAAAAATTGTTTAAAAACAGTTTTCTCTAAAATATCTTGATGAATGCCCTCTGATAAGCTGTTGCAGAGCTCTGGGGCTGCAACTGAAAAAGGCGTGTTGACCATTGACCATTTTCGCATTACCATAACGTTTTGCGTTTTGGGGGAATAATTCGATGACAAATGGTAAACAGTATTTTCCCAGGAGAGATGAGAACAGTATGAAATGGACAACTATCCGCCATAATCACGATGCATTATGGTTAATGCGAAAACGGATAAATACTTGAGGATGACTCTCCAGCCGTTGTAACTTTGACGTTTTTGTAGAATCAATTCCTGTATCTCTACATAATGTTTTCAGAATTAACTAAGGTTTCCACGAATTTTCTTTGAAATAAAAATTGGTCTAGCTTCCATTAATAAGCAACCTCACAAATATTTCATACATTTACGACTCAAGACTAATCTCCCAGAAACTGCTCAACAGAAACACAGGCTGCGACAAACGTTGGAAATGATAATGCCACAAATGGCTCAGAGATATGTCCCATTAAGAGTAGAAACTTTTGCTACAAATGTCTTTTATTCAGTGCTTGTTTCATCTGATATGTATCTAGCTAGTATTAAAATAACAAAAATCTAAATAGGAACGTTCAAACTCTATGTTCGTATATGCAACTGTAACATGGATTTTCAACTTCATTATAAAAAAACTTAAAATGTACAGAAACAAGATTATTTTGAGAGTATAAAACGTAAACAAAGTGTGATGTGATATGATAGCGAAACAAGTTAACCAGAGGCAGGGTTTGGGTAAGCTAAAGATAACATCAACCCTTGCCACTCCACAAGTGCTACTATATATCTGATGATGAAGGAACACAGGCACAGCCGGTATAGGAATTATGATATCTGTTCACAAGTCACACATAAAGTGACATACCTCTCCATTCAGTTTGTGGTAGGTTGTTGGCACAATCTTCACAAAATACTGGTACATGCTACCAGCTGTAAAGGCAAGAGGCATGGTCAATTTAATAGGAGTGAGGGCCATATGCATTTCAGGATTTGACTGATGGTTCTGATCAAATGCATGTGTAGGAATGCTACTCCACATATGAAGCAAGTGTAGCAACAACAACAACAACAACAACAACAACAACAACAATAACAACTAACGAGTTCAGACAACATAGCAGACATTTGAACACAGGCCAGGGATGCCGGAGCGTAATTTGAAGTGGGGGGTGGGGGCTAGAAAGGGGCATTTTGAAATTCGATGTTTTAAATAATTTATTTTAACATCTAGAAATATTATTGTAAAAAATTGCAAAGTTTTTAAATCTCCATTTCATACTTCGTTGTTCCACAATAAAACTTACTGCCAATAAGCAATATGACTAGCGGTTATACAAACAAATGTACTAGTATCTTATATAAACATAAATGTTAAGCCTTGAAATCAACACTAGTACAGCCTAGTTTCCATATGATCTGTAACGGTCGGCGACGGTCTAGATCTGCGGTCTGATCATCGAACCTCTTCGATGGCCACACAGACAAGTGTTTCCATGTATTTATATACTAGTGATCACAGACAAGCCAATCCCATAAACCAAAATGGCGGCAAAAATGTATCTCAATTCTCAATTTATATAATGTTGCCGAGATGCCGACCGTGTCGCAGACTGTTGCCAACCGCCATTACAGATCATATGGAAACCAGGCTTACGTAAATCTACTGACTCTCATTCAAAGATACAAATGCATTTCCAACAGAAAATAAACATAGGCTGTCCAGTCTCTCTTTGTGAGTGTTCAATTTCTCTGCTGCACAGGGGCTCAATATTATAATTTGAAAATCTCTCATGACTCACTCACAGTTCTCTTTGCGCTCAAACCATGTATCAATGATATTTTTCAAAGTCCAGAAGAAGGTGAATTGTGGTTACTGGTAGCCCCCCGGCTCCGGCATCCCTGCAGGCTCCAAACAATAACTTCTCCTAACTTGGACTCTAAGAGCACTTTCTACTGGTTGGGTATGGCCTGCCCGAGAGAACTAGTTTTTGTCAGGCGAGCACAAGCATTTGTTCCCTCTATAGCTAACCAAATTTGCGCACCAGAACGGGAGAACTGAGCAGTTCTATTCCATTAGCAGGGCCAGTCTGGCCAGAACCAGTTCTGATAGTTGTCGTGTTCCATTTGAGAACTGACCGATCGGGCGGGGCTGACCCGACAGATGGAAAGCGTCCTTAGAATCTTACGTTACAACTGTCGTAAAAACTGTATCAAACTAAGCAGTATGACAACTAAACTGAAGCGGGTATGGCTACATAAATCATAAAGCTTTGTAAGGAAAACATTAATTAATTAATTAATTAATTGTAATGTATAATAGGTATCTAGTGTTATGTGCATGTGAACATCTATGTATGAAACATGTGCAATATACATGTAAATATTTTTAAAACAACTATTCCCTGAAGTGGAGGTGAGTGGTGGTGGATATTTACTAAGCTGTGAAGTGGCAAGGTAAATATTCAGTGCTAGGAACCGACACTGAGGGGAATAATTGTTTTAGACAGTGTATACCAAACCAGTGAATAACCACTGACAAAAAAAACTTTATTTCCAATTTGAATTTGAATTTGAATTTCAGCTTGCGATAAGGCCATGAAAAGGGACACTGTTTTGTCTTGTTTCGTACATGAATGCCCGGAGGTGAATAGCACTGGATATTCGCAGGTTGATTAATCAATCAGAGCGTGTGTTAAGCACTATTTGCTGGTTTGGTATACATGTATACTACCAACACTATTATTTTAATAATATTTAAAAATATTAAAACGTTATTTATATGAGTGGCACAAAATCTGCCACAAGTACCCACTAAACTACTGGAAATGATATCAGAAAGGTATGGAAGAATATGTACTCACAATCATCAGCTGAGATGAAAGTGTTGTCCAAGGGGTTCTTGATTCCAGGGTACTCGTGTCCAAATGACAAGTGTTTGATGTGATGTGTCAGGTTAAACTTCAAAACAGAAAAATAGATACACAGTAATTAATAATAAATCCTCTCATAATAACCAGGATATGCAAAGAACCTTGTACATGTACAGTGGATGCTATTCATCTCAAATGATTTCTGGTGGTTTGAGTTATCTAACAACTGGATGGACCAGGTAGAGGTAGTAGTCATGTGGGAGTGGGAGGATTGTACTAAATATATCTATGATGCACATGTACCAGTATATACCTCTTATTAGGCAGTTGACCTACCAATATGGCTGGGTATTTTTATGAGTCGGCAGTATTTTGTGGAACCTTCAGGCAAGACAAAATACAACTTGACAAGTAAAAATACCCAGCCATATTGGCTGGTCAACCGCCTGATAAGGTGTTTATTATACAGTACTGTTCTGTTAATTTTTCAAACGCTTCCGAAGTTTTTGTGAATATTTCCAAAGGATTCTAAAGATTTTCAATTTTTTTTAAAGAACATCAAAATATGTTGCAAGACTTTTTGAACACTTTCTGAAGATTTCCAAAGATTTCCAAACAGTTCCAAAGACTTTATGAAGATTTCCAGAATTTTCTGCAACACACTTTCTGAACGGATTTTGGAAGCTAGTGGTTGGAAAGTGTTCAAAATATCTGGACAAGTTATTTTAAAAACCGGTTTAACTGGGTCATCAGTCAACAAATAATGCAGGATATTAGGACTTCATTGTCTATTGCTATTATTGATAGATTCTGTGCACCTATTATATATACATGTAATGCCACTGATTATTACTACATTGCTGTTTTCTCATTTGTTGGAGTACATGTACAGTTTTCAAACTACTAAATTGTTGTCAAGCAAACACAAGGAAGTCATAAATGTCAAGGAGTTTGGAAACTGTGTCTTAATTCATACTATTTCTCTCTGTCCTCCCCTAAGTCATGAATTTGTTTTATCCAAGCATTTAGAAATTTGCAAGAAAACTCTAAGTACTGGGCTTTGTTATTTCAACTCATGTCTTAGTTCAGATATCCTGATGAAACATTCTTGGTCATGTTTGATACATAACTTTGAATCTACCTAATATTAATAAGTTTGAGAACAGAGGAATAAAGTTTAACATGCTTGGCAAACCAAAGACTTGACTGCTCTTACTATATCTCTATGTCTGGACAGATTTCTGAGCCACAAACTTTGTGAACATTATAGTACTATAAAAGTACTAGCATACAATGGCCACAATCTTGTACAAAGAGAAATCATAACAAGCTGAAAATACCTGTGTAGATCCAAAAGGCTGAAGGTCATGCACTGTGGAGTTCATAAGCAAACGACACTCATCACTTACATTATATCATAGTTCAGAAATGCACAAAAGTAGCACCGCACAATCTCACAATGTTCAAGTCAAATGAATAACAACAACAATAACAATAACAACAACAACAACAAAGTTATTTACTTACACCTACTATTACAAACATGCAATGCAGAGAAGATATTTCTTATCATAAGGAGGGTGTTAAAATGCCAGAAAATGATTGTGGGAACTACGATAATCGATAAATGTTATGCAGCCAGCAGGGATCCGCATTAATTATATGTCCTTCACATTTGTCTGCAGTTCAAGTATGAGGCCTTCCATGGGGTTTGTGCGACAAGCGATATTGCCGAAAAAAACAGGTAACAGACTTCTTGCCAAAGGTCGACATTTGACACAACCCATGAGTAAAACTGTGACAGCGACATTTATCTTGGCCAAACAGGCGACAGGCAACTTCTGAAAGTAGCAACAAGGCGACACCAGACCCCCCTTGGAAGGCCGCAAGTATCTCAGATGCCGACCCCAAATATTTCTTATCCACAATAATAAGTATGCAGATTACATACTTGTCCTTTTAGAGTGATACTGGTCTCAGGCAAATGGACAAGTTCTACACGTAATACACTCTAATATGGATCCCTAGTTATAATCATCATAAGTACATGTATGTGTATGAATATGAATACCGGTATTAGTATGAATCATTATGATCAGTATGGGTATGAAAGTTACATTGTACATGACCAGTTGTTTTTGTCACAATTTTGATTGCAAGTATTGAAAACATGCAGTTGTTGGTTAACTTACAAAAAAATATGTCAAAATTTTTTGGCAAGACCATAATTTTTTACAAATTTCTTAAAAGTTTCTCCTTATTCTTACACTAATAATAATAATAATAAAACAATAAAAAACAGGGGTCAATGAACTAATTCTTGTGTAAAATACACTTGAATGTTAAAAACATTCTGCATTTCATGTTTTAGGGTTGTCATGGAAACCACAATTACAATATAAGTGCAACTGTTGATATGTTGAATATTTATTATACCATCACCAACTATCAACTGTTAATAAACTTAACTATCAGGATACACGAGTAAATCATTTGCTAAATTTAATGACACAGAAAAATGGAAAACAGGTATTAAATTTTAAGTCCTTTGGGGGGTGGCTTATTAGAGGGGGGGCGTATTACAGGGGGGAACTTAAAACAGTTGCGAAGTGTGGAGTAG
>JAOBYG010748804.1:0-14107 GCA_025403545.1 Epizoanthus stellaris | reverse complement strand
AATCGCCTGCGGTTTTCACGCCTCGATTCGACGAAAAATTCGCAGCTCTCGCCAGCGGCAGACTTCCACCACGGGCTGCTAGACGATCTCGATCAGGGCTCACCGATTTGTTGGATTCTGGTTCAAGAGATTGAATAAGAAGACCCCGGAAAGCGCCGAAAGAGCCTTGGCAACGCCGCTCGCCAAACACCAAAAATAGACTATTTATCCGGTCTTGGCAGCCGATCGTCCTCCTGATATGGTCCGTCGTCTCGGTAGACGATGACTTCGGCCCAAGCCGTCAGATCCTGCGCGCCGCCCTTGAACCGAGAGCGGTGGCGCAAAGAGTCTGATAGCAGGCGCTTTAGGTACGCAACGACCCAGTTCTTCGCGTGCTCTTGGCGTTTTTCCTGGAGTTGTCGGGGATCCATATAGGACACTGGAGCGCCTCGAGCTTCGCCGTCGCGAAGTCTGGAGAGCCTCAAGTCCAGCCTGGTGACCGTCATCTATCGGGGGACAGGACGCATCGGGCATGGAACTTGCTACTTATGCCGGATGAACCGAATCTAGGGATGGAACCGCGGGCTCGGAGGACAGTTGAGGAACCCGGTCGCGGCCATCACAACGCTTTCGATCCGCTATTCCGCGGATCACGAGTAACGACCTCGTGCAAGGAGGACTCATGAAGAAAATGAAGCTCACCGCGATCTTCTTCGTAGCAGTGGCGCTCGTCGCTCTACCGGTCGTGGCCCAGAACCTGACCGGTGGTCTTAAGGGCTCCGCCAAATTGGAGGACGGCAGTGCCGTTCCTGGCGTGCTGGTATCTGCCAGCGCCTCGGTGCTTCAGGGCACCCGTACCACTGTCACGACCGAGACCGGTCAGTGGATCCTTCGTAACCTGCCTCCGGGCTCCTATACCGTGAGCTTCGAGCTCGAAGGCATGGCCACCACCCAAAGCTCGGCGACCGTCAGCTTGGGTCAGGAAACCCCGGTGAACATCACCATGCAGGTGCAGAGCGAGCAGGAGACGATCATCGTCACCGGCGAGCTGCCCTCGGTCTTGGCTTCTTCGGAAGTTTCGACCACTTATGACTTCGAGACCGTCAACGCCCTGCCGATCGGCCGTACGCCGCAGGCCATCGCCACCTTGGCGCCAGGCCTCACGGACAACACCCCGAACGGCGGCCAGGTGACCATCTCCGGCGCCTTCGCCTATGACAACGTCTTCTTGATCGACGGCGTGGACGCCAACGACAATCTCTTCGGTTCGACCAACCCGGTCTTCATCGAAGACGCCGTTGCTGACATCCAGGTCCTCACCTCCGGTATTTCGGCCGAGTACGGTCGTTTCACCGGTGGCGTCGTCAACGTCATCACCAAATCCGGTGGTAATGAGTTCAGCGGCACCTTGCGTGCTGACCTCACCAACGACGATTGGCGTTCCGAGACCCCGATCGAAGAAGATCGCGGCACCGTGCTCAACGACGACATCGCCGAGGTCTACTCCGGCACCATCGGTGGCTACGTCATGAAGGACAAATTGTGGTTCTTCGGCGCTGCCCGCGATGAGGAAATCAGCAACCAAGGCACGCTGAGCCAGACCTTCCTGCCCTTCCTGAACAGCACCACGGAAGAGCGCTTCACCATCAAGGGCACCCTGAACCTGGCCGACAAGCACCAGATCCAGGGCACCTACACCGACCGCGATCAGACCGGCACCCGCCCGTCTTTCTCGTTCTCGGCGACCCCCAACACCCTGCGCACCCGCACCGATCCTTCGGATCTCACCGTGTTGCGCTACTCGGGCATTCTCACCTCGTCGCTCTTCCTCGAGCTGCAGGGTTCCGAGAAGACCTTCCAATTCAACAACACCCACGGCCTGAGCGTTGGTTCTGACACGGTTCCGGGTAGCCCGGAATTCATCCAGAACTCGCCCTACTTCGACTTCTTCGGCAATTTCGGCGATCACTACAACGCGCCGTACTTTGACGGTAAAGATCCGGAGAATCGCGACAACGAGCAGATTCGTGCCGACCTTTCCTACTTCGTCGACACGGCTAGCGCTGGCAGCCACGATCTCAAGATCGGCTTCGAGGATTTCTCGAGCTTCCGCACCGGCGGCAACTCGCAGTCCCCGACCGATTTCGTGATGTCCGCCGACGTGCTCACGGACGCCGCTGGCGCCCCGATCCTCAACGGCAACAATGAGCTCACCCCGGTGTGGACCGCTTTCGGCTCCGGCGCTTGGCAGTTCCTCGCCAACCGCAACGCCGAAGTCGAGCTTCAGACCCAGAGCCTCTACGCCAATGACACCTGGCAGCTGAATGACAACTGGTCGTTCAACCTCGGCTTCCGCTACGAGGAAGTCTCGGGTACATCCGACGCTGGCACCACGACCGTCGATTCCGACGCCTTGGTTCCCCGTCTGGCCGCGACCTACGATCTGCGTGGTGATGGCAAATACCGCTTCGACGTGACCTACGCCGAATATGCCGGTAAATACAGTGAAGCTCAGTTCGCTGAGAACACCGACGTCGGCAACCCCCCGGGTCTGCTTTATTTCTACGTCGGTCCTGACGGTCAGGGCAAGGACTTCGCTCCGGCCTATGACTTCAACAATCAGCTCGGCAATAACTACATCATTGCCGCCGCTGATGACGGCACGCAGAATGTCTTCGTGGCCAGCGACATCACGTCGCCGACCGTTGAAGAGATCACGCTCTCTGCCGGCATGGAGCTCGATCGTGGCGGCTTCTTGAAGCTCGTCTACACCGACCGTGAGTACAGTGACTTCGTCGAAGACTTCGTGACCACCACCACGGGCACCACCGACGTGGTCGTCCAAGGCACCTCAGCTGGTGTCTTCTCGAATACCTTCTTCGATAACAGCGACGAGCCGGTGCGCGAATACCAAGCCGTTCAGTTGATCGGTCGTTACCGCATCTCTGACAGCCTGACCCTCGATGGCAACTACACCAACCAGCTCACCAACGATGGCAACTTCGAGGGTGAGGGCACCAATACTCCGGGTTCTTCCTCGGTGATCGGCGACTACCCCGAGATCCGCTCGAAGTTTCAGCACTTCCCGGAAGGCAAGCTCAACGACTACGCTGAGCACAAAGTGCGCCTGTGGACGACCTACAACCTGAACTTCAACCGTGCCGGCAACCTGTCGATCGGCTTCCTGATGAACTTCGACACCGGTCGTACGTTCACCGCGACCGACTCGGTCGGTATCACTGGGATCCAGAACGGCATCCTGGCTGCCAACAACTACGTCGATGCCCCGTCGAGCCAGACGCTCTTCTTCGGCGAGCGTGGCAATGTTGAGTTCGACGATGCGTTGACCTTCGACCTGTCGTTCAACTACACGTTCGCACTCTTCAGCGATTTCGAGCTGTGGATCAAGGCTGACGTCTTCAATATCTTTGATGACGACGCCCAGGTCGCTGGTCGTAGCGCTGTGGACGCGAACTTCAGTGGTCCGTTGGATAGCCTCGGCCTCCCGACCACCTTCACCACGCCGACGAACTTCCGTCGTGCTCGCAACAACGCCGACTTCGTCGACCCGCGCGAGTACCAGTTCACGGTCGGTTTCCGCTTCTGATCTGATCGAAGCTAAAACCACGTGAAGGACCTCAGGCTCTCCGGAGCCCGAGGACGGAAAGGGGAGCGATTTCGATCGCTCCCCTTTTTTTTTACGCCCGCGGAATCAAGCCGGCGAAAAATATCGTGCGATTCAGCCGCCGCCCGCATGGTATTTTGGCGCCATGTCAAGTCAAAAATGGGCACTTCTCCTCCTATCCGCGACGCTGGTCGCGATACTAGCTTGCACCAGCGGCACGCCAGATTCCTCGACGTCTAGGCCCTCGACGCCGGCCCGTGGCGCGGAGGCAAGCTCACCGACGCTGGCCGCCGATGCTGTGCTCGAAACCATCGGCTTCGGCTCCTGCCTGCACCAGGAGGATGCACAGCCGATTCTCGACCCTATTCAACGTCAAGGCTTCGATCTCTTCCTCTTCCTGGGCGACAACGTCTACGGCGATGTCACCTCGCCAGATGACTTGGCCGAGTTGCGGGGGGCCTATGCGCGACAGGCGGAATCGGCGAAATTTCAAAACTTGCGCCGATCCACGCCAGTGCTCGCCATCTGGGATGACCACGACTACGGCCTGAATGACGCTGGTGCCAACTTCGCCGGACGCGAAGACGCTGAGCAGCTCTTCGAGAACTTTTGGCAGATCCCCGGCGACGCACCAAGCGCCCACCGCCCTGGCATCTATGACGCGCATATTTTCGGCCCGCCCGGGCGGCGCGTTCAAATCCTGCTGCTCGATACCCGCTTCTTTCGCTCCGACCTCAAGAAAGCCTCGAAGCCAGGTCGACGATACGACCCCGATCCGGATCCCGATAAGACGATGCTCGGCGACCAGCAATGGCGCTGGCTCGAGGAGCAGCTACGCAAGCCGGCCGAACTGAGGCTTCTGGTCTCTTCGATCCAAGTACTCGCCGACGGTCACGGCTGGGAGGCCTGGGCGACTCTGCCCCGAGAGCGCGAACGACTCTTTGAAATGCTCAGGAAAACCCGTGCCAAAGGCGTCATCGCACTCTCCGGTGATCGCCACCGGGCCGGCATCTACGAGCAGAACGAGGCCATTGGCTACCCGTTCTACGAGGTCACCTCGAGCTCGCTGAACCGGCCGAGCCAATCCCCGGAAGAGCCTGGCCCCAATCGTCTCGGCCCGACCTATCTGGCCGAAAATTTCGGCGCCATTCGCATCGATTGGCAAAGCGGCACCATCGAGCTCGAGGTCGCAGACATCGGCGGCGATGTCGTCTTGTCAAAAGCCCTCACCCTCGAGCAGCTGCGTCCCGCAGACGGCCGCGATTAACTCACCCTGGGCTGAGTCACCGAGACCAAGACCGCGATATTCTCCGGCCATGAGGCGAATCTCCGCTCTTTCAGCGCTCCCAGCGCTTCTCGCGATGCTCCTTGGCCTCGCCGCCTGCCAGCCCGCTGAAGACGGCTCGACAGGCGACGAGCGGAGGTCGACCCCTGAGGTTAGCTCCGAAGCCGGTCCCGCGGCCTCAGGACGGCATGAGGCTCCATTTCTCGATATCACAGAACGAAGCGGCCTGGATTTCTGGCATTTCAATGGCATGACTGGCGAGATGTATTTCAGCGAAATGGTCGGACCCGGCGGCGCGCTCTTCGATTACGATGCCGACGGTGATCTCGACCTCTTCATCGTCCAGGGAACAGTACTCAGGCCAGGCGACGATCCGGCTCAGTCGATTCGCCCGCCGCGTCATCCGCTGCCACTACGCGATCGCCTCTACCGCAACGATCTGGCGGCTGACGGCTCGCTCCGCTTCACCGACGTCAGCGAAGAAAGCGCGCTCGACTCGTATGGCTATGGCATGGGTGTGGCCAGCGGCGATATCGACAATGACGGCTTTCCGGACCTCTATGTGACGAATTTCGGCACCAATGCGCTGTGGCGCAATCGCGGCGACGGCACATTCGAGGACATCACAGATAGATCTGGCACCGGCGAAGGCAGATGGAGCGTCGCAGCGACTTTCTTCGACTTCGACCGCGACGGCTGGCTGGACCTCTTCGTCGGCAATTACGTCGCCTATTCCATCGGCGCTCATAAGCGCTGCCGCGCCGCCACCGGCGCGCCGGATTATTGCGGCCCGCATTCTTATGAGCCGGAGACCGATCGCCTCTTTCGCAACCGCGGCGATGGCACCTTCGAAGACGTGACCAGCCGCCTCGGGCTCGACCGCGCTGCCGGCGGCACGCTCGGCGTGGTCGATGCGGACTTCGACCGCGATGGCTGGCCGGATCTCTACGTCGCCAACGATGGTGTCGCCAACCACCTCTGGACGCGACAAGAGGAGGCCGGATTCGGCGATGAGGCGCTGCTCCGAGGCGCCGCGCTGAACCGCGACGGCAATGCCGAAGCGGGCATGGGTGTCGACGCCGCGGACGTTGACAATGATGGCGATGAAGATATTTTCCTCAGCCATCTGACCCAGGAAACCAATACCCTCTACAGCAACCTCGGCAATGCCACCTTCGACGATACGACGGCACTGCGTGGGCTCGGAACACCGAGTTGGCAAGGTACCGGCTTCGGCACCGGCTTTCTCGATTTCGATAATGACGGTTGGCTCGACCTCGTGGTGCTGAACGGTGCGGTCAAAGTGATCGAGGACCAGCGCGGGCAGGATCATCCACTACATCAGCGCAATCAGCTCTATCGCAACCTGGGCGACGGTAGCTTCGCTGAGGAAAACGGCGGCCCGGCCTTCGAGATCTCGGAGGTCAGCCGCGGCGCCGTCTTGGGCGATCTTGACAATGACGGCGATATCGATTTGGTGGTCTTGAATAACGGCGGCCCAGCGCGAATCCTGCTCAACCAGCTCGAATCTGGACAGCATTTTCTTGGTCTCCGCCTGCTCGGCAAAATCGGCAGCTCAGCTGCCAAGCGCGACCTGCTCGGCGCCTGGGTCGAGCTTCAGCAAGCGGGCGCGCCGTCCCTCTTCCGCCGCTCCCGCACTGGCGGCAGCTACGCCTCGGCCCGTGATCCGCGGGTACATTTCGGCCTGGGGACGCGCACTGAGCCCGTCACGGTCTTCATCATATGGCCTGACGGCGAGCGCGAGCGCTTCGATATCCCGCAGGTTGATCGCTACCTCAGCCTGCACCAAGGCGAGGGAGAAAAAGAATGAACAGCCTCGCCCGAGCTTTCGATTCGGACCTTCTTCCGGACCTTCTCCCAGGCCTTCTGCCGGGCTTTTTGCTGAGCTTCTTGCTGGCCGCCCTGGTCGCCTGTGGGCCCCAGGTGCCGGAGCTTCTCGACGTGCCTTCGACGGAGACCACAGCTTTCGAAACCGGCGTTCAGAAACAGCTCGCCGAGGCCTATGCCACGGTGGCCCAGCTGACTCCCAAATCCTCGGCGGCCGAGCAAGCCCGGGCCTTTGGCGAACTCGGCCGCACGCTTCATGCCTAGGAGTTGCGCGACGCCGCGGAGCTGGCCTATCGCAATGCCAAGAGACTGGTGCCAGAAGAGGCCGACTGGGTCTATTTACTCGGCGTCGTCTTACAAGAAAGAGGCGAGATCGAAGGCGCCGTCGAAGCCTTCGAGCGCACACTCGAGCTTTTGCCGGAGGATCTACCTGCCCGCCTCCGCCTCGGCCAAACCCTTTTCGATGGCAATCGGCTAGAAGAAGCTCGAGTCCATCTCGAGCGCGCGCTCGAGCTCGATGCGGATTGCGCCCTGGCGTCCTTCTTCCTCGCGCAAGTAGCCCTCGCCGAGCAAGACTTTGCGGCCGCCGCGGCCTATTTGGAGCACACCCTCAAGCTGCAAAATGACGCCGACCGCGCCTACCACGCGCTCGCTCGCGCCTATCGAGGCCTCGACGATCTCGACAAAGCGGGTCGTGCCCTCGCACTCGCGGGTGACCGCGAGGTCCGGCTCGAAGATCCACGATTTCAGGCCATGAAGGAATACGAAGTCTCGGCGGCAGGCTATGTGCGCCGGGCAGCGCGCGCGCAAGTCGCCGGCGCGCTCGACGCCGCGCTGCGGGAATATCGTCGCGCTATCGAAACCGCCCCCGAAAATGCCGAGGCACACGCTGGCTTGGGCGCCACTCTCGCCGAGCTCGGCCAGGTCGAAGAGGCGAAAGAGCAGCTCCGTGAAGCCATCCGCTTGGGTGCTGATAGCGCCTGGCTGCGCTACAACCTGGCGGGCGCCCACCGTTTGGCCGACCAGCCCGAGCTGGCGATGACGGAATATCGAAAGGGCCTGGAGCACGACCCACGCCACGTCGAATCGATGCTCGGCCTGGCCGATATCCTGGCTTCAAGCGATCGCAGCGCAGAGGCCATCAAGGTCCTGGAAGAAGCCCTTGCGATCGGCGAGAAAAAGGCCAGCGTGCATCTCCGTCTGGCGGCCATCCATTCACAAGCTGGCCGCACAGAAGCGGCCGAAAAAGCACGACAAGCCGTTCTCGACTCGGATCCAACGCCCGCCGAGCGCGCTGGCGTCTATCAGCAAATCGCCGATCAAGCCCGATCCCGCGGCGATGCCGCGGGCGCCATCGCCGCGCTCACATCTGCCTTCGAGGCAGCGCCCAAAGATCTCAGCATCCTCTTCTCGCTGGCCAATCTCTTGGGCGCCACCGGTCAATTCGAAGCGGCAGCCGCCGCCTACAGCCGGGTCAGCGAGGGCAGCCCGAAACGCCCAGAAGTGTGGCTCGGCCTGGCCACCGCGCTGGCTCTCGCCGGCCGTCCCGACGATGCCATCGCGCGCCTCGCCGAGGCTCGAGATCATCTGCCCGATCACCCGGATCTCCAGCTAGCCTTAGCCCGTCTGCTGATCGTGCATCCGCAGCCTGAGCAGCGTGATCATAGCCAGGCCCTGACGCTCATCGATAGCGCTGCCCGGGCTGGCGTGACGCTGCAACATGTCGAGCTGAAGGCGCTGGCACTCGCCGAATTAGGCCGCTTCGATGACGCCATCTACTTTCAGGAGCGCCTGATCAATGATCTGCGCCAAGTGCAACCTGAGCTCGCTTCGGCTGCCGAAGCTCGGCTCGAAGACTTCCGTCGACGCGCCAAGGAATCCGCCTCTTGAGGTCGCCCATGCCACGGTTCAATTCAAGGTTCAACTTAGAGCTCACTTCGGTCACCGCCTCCAAGCCGGCGGCTGGTACGCGGTCGAAACGTGCTCCTCTGCCTTTCTCTTGCCCCCTCTCCCCCCTGCGCGGAATTCTGGCCCCGGTCCTGATCTGTCTCCTGGCCGGCTGCCAGACGCCCGCGCCCGAGGAAGGTGAAGTCTCTTCAGCAGCATCAGACTCTCCCGCACCAAGCCAAGAAAGGCCCGAAGCAGCAGCCAAACCAGACGGTGACGCCATCTTTCTCGAGCGCGCGGCAACAGTGGGCCTCGACTTCACTCATTGGAATGGCATGACCGGCGACTTCGTCTACTCCGAGCATATGGGCGGCGGTATCGCCCTTTTCGATTATGACAACGATGGCGATCTCGACCTTTATGCCACCCAAGGTCATCTTCTCGGCGACGGCAAGAAACCCGAAGATTCCCTCTTTCCTGCTCCTAAAGGCGCAGCCATCGACCGGCTCTACCGCAATGAGCTACGCCCCGGCGACCCGTCTTCCCTGCGCTTCGTCGATGTGACCGAAGAGGCCGGTCTGCGCGTCGATGGCTACAGCATGGGGATAGCCGCCGGAGATATCGACAATGACGGCTATACCGATCTCTACATCACCGAATGGGAAGGCGGCAATCGCCTGCTGCGCAATCGAGGTGATGGCAGCTTCGAGGACATCACGTCCACGGCCGGCGTCAGCGATCCGCGGTGGAGCGTCGCCGCCGCATTTTTCGATGCCGACCGTGACGGCCTGCTCGATCTCTACGTCGGCAATTACCTGGATTTCTCACTCGAGCTCAACAAACAATGCGTGAATACCATCGGCCTGCGCGATTATTGCGGACCCATCGCGTTCAAACCCTCTCCTGACGCTTTCCTGCGCAATCTCGGCGGCGGACGCTTCAGCGATGCCACCGGTGCCGCCAATTTCCTGCAGCCGGCCGCGCCGGTTCTGGGGATCGTGGTCGGTGATTGGAATCAAGATGGCCGGCCCGATATTTACCTGGCGAATGATGAATATCCGAATAATCTGCTGATTCAGCAGGACGATGGCCGCTACGTCGATGAAGCGCGCCTGGCAGGCGTTGCCATGAATGCAGAAGGCCACGCCGAGGCTGGTATGGGTGTCACCGCGGGTGACGTCGATAATGACGGTGATGAGGATCTCTTCATCACTCACCTCAACGAAGAGACCAATACCCTCTACGAGTCCGAGCCCGATGCCCTTTTCGCCGATCGCACCGCCATCACCGGCCTCGGTGCCCCGAGCTTCAACGCCACCGGCTTCGGCACTTCTTTTCTCGACTACGATAACGATGGCCGACTCGATCTCTTCGTCGCCAACGGCGCCGTGCAAGGGATCCGCGAACGCGTCGCGGCCGGCGAGACCTTCCCGCTGAGTCAGACCAACCAGCTCTTCCACAACCTCGGCGGCAAACGCTTCGAGGAGGTGAGCGATCGAGCTGGTGCTGTCTTCGAGCTGGAAGCAGTGAGCCGAGGCGCCGCTTTCGGCGACCTCGACAATGATGGCGATAGCGATATCGTGATTCACAATAACGCCGGTCCACTGCGCCTCTTGGTCAATCAAGTCGGCCAGGCCCGATCTTGGATCGGCCTCCGAGCTCTCGACCCTTCAGGGCGTGACGCCCTGGGAGCTCGGGTCGAGCTAGTCGCCCCGGGTATAGAGCAGGCGCGGCGTGTACGCACCGAAGGCAGCTACGCCTCGGCCAATGACCCCCGCGTTCTCTTCGGCCTGGGCCAAGAGCAAAGCGCGGCACAAATCCGCGTCACCTGGCCCGACGGCAGCCAGGAGGTTTGGCAGAATCTGCCTCTTGGCGCGTATCACGAGCTGAAAAAAGGCTCTGGTTCAAAATAATGAATGACATGATTCGCTTTCGCCTCATCGCTGCATTTCTCCTGACCCTCATGCTTCTGCTCACCGCTTGCGGTGGCACTGAGTCCACGGGCACGGGCTCCACCGACACGGACTCCGGCAGCACGCCTCTCGCCGGACTCGAGCCCGTCCCTGAGCCGCCTCTCGCCGGTCTGCCCGAAGTCGCTGGCCAGCAAATCGCCGCCCAACGTCAGGTCTTGAACGAGCTCGACCCAGGCGCAACAGCCGATTCAGCCGCCCTCGCGAGCGCATATGGCCGCCTCGGCGAGCTCTACCATGCCTACGACCTCACCCGGCCGGCCCAGGTCGCTTATGGCAATGCCTCCGTTCTGGAATCAAAGAATGCAAGGTGGCTCTACCTCTCCGCGCTCGCCCATCAGAAGGAGGGCAAGCTCGAGCAAGCCGCGAACGCCTTCGCTCAAGCGCTCGAGCTCGAGCCCGCCGATCCTGCTGCGCTGCTCCATCTGGCCGAGATCCGAATGACCCTGGCCGATCTGGACGCCGCGGCGGAGCTCTATGAGCGAGTTCTTGCTGTCAAATCAGAAGAGACAGCCGCCGTTTTTGGCCGCGGCCGCATCGCCGAGGCCCAGGGCGAACTCGAAGTGGCTGCCAGCGCTTACGAAGAGGCTCTTGCGGCGCAGCCGTCAGCGAAGAATCTCCACTCTCTACTCGCCTCGCTCTACCGCCGCCTCGACAAGCTCGAAGCCGCCGAGGACCATCTGGCGGAATTTGGCGGCGGCACGGTCGTCTTCGAGGATCCGATCTTCGATGAGATGAAATCGCTGGTCGGCGGCATCGGCCCCATGCTCGACGCGGCGCTATCTGCCTATGGCGATGAAGACTACCTGCTAGCTGCCGAACGCTACCTCGAAGTCCTCGAGGTCGACGCCGCGAATTCCACGGCCCTCTCGGGTGCAGCGACGTCCTTGCGCAAAGGCGGCCAGCTCGAGAAGGCGATTCAAATCTTTGAACGGTTCGTGAAAGCCGATCCTGAGAACCGCGTGGCGCAGCTGGAGTTGGCAACGTCACAACTCGAATTCGGTGACCTGGAGGCAGCGCTCGACCGCTTTCGCGAGCTCATTCTAAGCTCCCCTGACTTCGAGCAAGCTCACTTCAATTACGCCGTTGCCCTGTCTCGCGCCGAGCGCTGGCCGGAGTCGATCAAGAGCTTCCGGACCGCCCTCGAGCTCGAACCGCGCAACCAGACCGCACGCTTTCATCTGGCGTTGGCGCTCGAGCAGACCGGCTCCGTCGACGCGGCACTCGCGACTCTCGAGCGTGCCGTTCAGGAAGCGCCGAGCTTCGTGCGCGCCCGCCAGCGGCTGGGCAATCTGCTTGAAGCCAGAGGGCGCCTCGAGGCAGCCAGCGCGCAGTTCCAGGCCGTGGCGGAATTCGAAGAAGCCCCGCTGCCCGAAAGAGCCCTGGCGCAGTATCAGCTCGGCCGCCTCGCCGCGCTGCGAAATCAACCCGAGCAAGCCGTGCGGCATTTTGAGCGGGCTGTTGAATGGATGCCCGATCTCTGGCAAGCCCATATCGCGCTCGGCCGCCGCCATGCCGCTGCTAGACGCGACGACAAAGCCGCTGCTGCCTTCGCGCGCGCGGTCGAGATCAACCCCGAGCATGTCGCCGCCAGGGTCGAGCAAGCTCAATCCTTAATCGCCGCCGGTCAATACATCGAGGCTCGCCGACAGCTTGAAGTCGGGCTGCGAGCCTTGCCGCGAGCCGCCGAGATCGCCCACGGGCTGGCCCGGCTGCTCGCCACCGCGCCTGAGGAGAAAGTGCGTGACGGCCGCCGCGCCTTGGAATTGGCCAATGGCGTGCTGCAAGCCTATCCCTGGCCGGTGCACGCTGAGACCTACGTCATGGCGCTCGCCGAGCTCGGCCGCTTCGACGAAGCCGCGGCGCGACAGCAGCAGTTGATTGCTGGCGCTCAGGAAGAAGGCCGCGAGGCAGATCTGCCACGATTGCAGGCGCACTATCAAGGTTATATCCAGCAGCAGCCGGCTCGTCTCACCTCGGAACCACCGCCAAAGACGCCCTGAGGCTCGATGCGCGTTGCCGTCGTCATCCAGCGCCCTCAGCGCGGGCTAGCGCTCAGCCGCTGGGCATGGCGATTTGCCCGCGCCCTCGACGCCGAGCTGACGATTCTCTGGGCTGTTGACCTGACGCCAGAAACCCGCGTCTTCCCTATTGAAGGGGAGAACGCCTTCGCCGGCTGCCCAGAGCAGGCCGTGCAGCTCCTCGATGAGCTGAGGCATCGAGCTGGTGCCTTGACCCCGACCGAGTCGACGACGCCGGAAAGCGCTCCACCGCTACCTTTGCCGGCGGTCAAGATTCTGTGCCCGGGCGGCGAGGATCGCACGCAGGCGGTTCTCGATCATGTCGAGAAGAAGCCTCCCGACCTCTTGATCGTCGCGCCACCGGAAACCAAGGGTCGCAAATCTCTGGCCCGCAAACTCTTCGACGCCGCCTCGTGCCGCACCCTCTTGCTGCGCTCCTCCGCGGGTGAGGCCGAGAACTGCCGCGGTGTTCTGGTCGCCAGCGCTGGCGATGAAAATGCTCGTGCCGCCTTGCGTCTCGGTCAGAAAGTTGCGCTCATCGAAGGCACGCCGATGCAGGCGCTCTATTTGCAGTCGCCGATGGAAAACGGAGTCGAGGTTGGCCAAGCGAATCTCGATCGGATCCTCAAGTCCGCAGGTATTGACGATAAATCCAATGTCGTACCGCGAGTCGCAGTCGGCCATACGCTCTCGGAAGCGATCAAAGAGCTCGATACGCGAAGCGATCTCGTGCTCCTGGGAGCCAGCCACGCCAGCGGGCTCAGGAGCCTGCTCTTCGGGACAATTCCCGAAAAGCTTCTGGCCAAAGAAGGCGAGATCACCGTCGGCGTGGTGCGCGAGAAATGGGGCCCAGGCGAAAAGCTGCGAGCTCGTCTAGGCCGCTGGCTCGATCTGCGCATCCCACAGCTCGATCGCGAGCAACGCGTCGATCTCTATCGCAGCCTGGAGTCCGGCTCCTCATGGAGCTTCGACTTCCTGCTGCTGATCTCCCTCTCGACCGCGATCGCCGCTCTCGGCTTGCTGCAAAATAGCGCCGCCGTGGTCATCGGCGCCATGCTCGTTGCACCACTGATGACGCCGATCCTCGGTGTCGGCCTGGCGCTGCTCCAAGGCAATACGTACCTACTGAAGAACGCCACAAGATCCCTGGTCTCCGGCTATCTCGTCGCGCTCGCCCTGGGCGCCCTCTGCGGCCACTTCGCTGCCCCGCCCGAGATGACTTCCGAGCTGCTCGCTCGCGGCGGTCCGACCCTGCTCGATATGGGCGTCGCCCTACTCTCCGGCATCGCCGCCGCCTATTGTCTAGGCCGCCCGGGCCTGCTCGCTGCCCTACCCGGAGTCGCCATCGCCGCCGCCCTGGTGCCGCCGATCGCCACCACCGGCATCGCGCTCGCCACCGCCGAATATGAGCTCGCCCGCGGCGCCTCCCTACTCTTCGGCACCAACGTCGTCGCTATCGTGCTCGGCGCCACGATGAGCCTCTTCGCCGTCG
>JAOBYG010747693.1:0-14113 GCA_025403545.1 Epizoanthus stellaris | reverse complement strand
CAAACTATGTGATTACTTGTTAATCATACAGAAACAAACATTTTGATCGACTTAACTTTGTTTTCGATTCCTTGTGTAATCGTTTTGCCTGGCCAGCTTGTCGTATTCGCATTGCTTTTTACCTCAATCGAATACTTCTTTTAGATGCTCAACATTAAATGCTTCTTATCCACTTGTAGCTGCCCCATTGAGTGTTGTTCTTTCCCGTTTGGACTCGCAGTTGTTTAGGTAGTTCTGCACCAATATTTGCAAACTGTCTTCACTGTTTTCTGTCTTGTTGAGCAGCGCTCGCGATCGCCATTTTGAAATAGCCTCGTTTCCAGGCAAAGTGTGATCTGATTGGTTAATGGTTACGCGCTGGCCAATCAGAGCTCAATTTCACCTTTCTGCACTCAATTTCAAATTCCTGCACTCAATTTCAACAATCTGCACTCAATTTCAAATTTCTTAACAAATACCTTTATAGGCTTTCCTACTTTTCTTACTTATGATTCATGATTAACAAGATTAAGACAACTTTGACGCTGTCTAAAAACAAGAGGTCTTATTTTATTTTACTTTCGAGAATATATTTAGAAAAGGCTATAATAGGTCAAGAACTGTGAAACAGTTCAAAGCAAACTACAAAACAACGAAAAAGTGTTAATGTCAAACATTGATCTCTATGAGTTCCAAAGAAACGTTTTGTCTCAAGCATCCAATCGAAGAATACCAGGCTTCCTATTGACTGTTCCATAACATTTGTCACGCGATCGAAATGCTAAATTCTAATTTGGTTATTGACATTTTGGTTGGGCAAGTGTTGTCGTGTGTTCTAGAGATTGTGTCTGGATGATAGGCAATTTGAGAGATGAAGGAAGGAGTAAAATGGTTAGATGCAAAACGTGTCCATCCTTTTTTTACCGAAAAGATTCCAGTCAATGCTTTAGCAAAGAAAGTTAAATTATCGAAGAGGAATCGCCCATTATTGTGTGGTTTAAAGTCTTGAACAGTCCTATACATCGCCGAACACTTGGTGGGTTCAAGCCGTGTTCCAAATGCTTTATTTCGCCAGTACAGATACCAGAGGAGCAGGCAATTCTTATTTCAAGTCAGTATTCACTGCAACCCGTTTTCTATGAAGTATTCCTTTATACAGCCAGCAGTTGCTTCGATTTCACAAGTGGATTTTATCTTTTCGCAGGCCGTTTTTTCCAGCTGTTGAGTAGCCAGCAGTATTCGCCGTTGCACAGTCTTTCTGCACAGTACGAATAGATTGTATTCTCTGAACTGTCATTTTCCTTAAAATGCAATCCAGCTCTATATGTTGAGCATGTTACTGCCCATCTTGAAATTCATATTTTATTCCAATCCGATCAGGACACGCTCGCCCCAGTATTAACCGTGCTATGTCTAACCATGAGTCACATGATTGTGCTTTGGAACACTCAACCATATAGGAGGATTTTAGATGACGTCATTGTTTACAACTTCGAGCTTCAGACAAACGAAGTCCATAGATTGCAAGAGTATATCACAGTTAGTAGTCACTGAAACTTTGGGAGCGAAATGATGACTACTTTTTCAGGAATGAGTCCCTGAAAACCCAAAAATGTATAGAGAATGTATGACCTGTAGGCAACTCTTGCCTCCTGGCCATACATTCTCTGTTAATTTGAAAGATTTCCAATGCCATTCCTCAAAAGGTATTCAGCATATCGCGCTCAACCTTTTGGTGACTACTAACTGTGACACACTCGTTCAATCTAGGTACTTCGTTTGTCTAAAGCTTGAAGTTCCATTTATGCTAATGAAGCAAAATATAAACAATTACATCATCTGAAATCCTCCTATATAGCGAGAAATTCCTGATATCGAAATTCTCAGATGTCAAGATAGAAATATTTTATATTTTATCACTAATCAACCAAATTATTACATAGGTAAACAATAATACGTTTATTTGTTCTTGTTAAGATTTTTCATGGCCGTTTATTACTTTCTTCATAATCTAGCTGGTACGTCGGGCTCTCATCAGAGCCGCCAGGGAACTTCACGATGAAGCGCATGCACGTGGGAAGACTGGTAACGAGTTTACACTGGACATCGCAATGATTCATGTTACACATGCACGAATACAACAAAGGCTCAACTACTTTGCACAGTTGGTAAAAGCTCAACCATCCGGATCCATTGTCACCAAGTTATCAGAGACAAATCTACCCAACAACAATGAAATGGTAAGACATTCTAGACAGTGTATAGCTGAAATAGCACTTCATGGAGTCGAAAGAAAATGACCAACCTTTTGTTCAGGTCAAAAAAACCTGGTGGTTGTAAGGTGGGATTCCACTGTAAATGTTTTTTTATTTAATTAAAATAGTAATCATATCCTAGTATTGTTGAGGAATATGTCTCTCAGAGCGACTATTTGTTTTAAGAAGTACAGTAGACAAGAAACAGTGATAATTATTTATCATATTTTGTATATACTTGAAAGGTTGTTGATGCCGTAGCTTTAAAATTATGTCTACTCGAGTTATCACCCGCGGAAGAGACACTCGAGAAACCCAAGCTAAGACGCAAGTGGTGCGACAAAGTTCTGGCAATCAAACAAGCAGTTGAGAACATGACCAGTAAACACAGTCGTCCTGTTCGGGAAGACCAGAGCAGCTGGTACGGCGCAAGAGCTACACTTGTTCTTGACGAATGCAGGTAGGTTAAGATTCTGTGAGGAAAAAGGCGATAATGATACTACTTCTCGTTATTACCTTTAGTTGGTATAACAATAGACCACTTTAGAATTGTTTGAACGCGTAGAACTGGTACCGAATTTACGGCATGAAAGCAAAGTTTGGGGGAGTAAACTTCGTGAGGTTTTGAAGATGAGTGGGGAAATTGCTTCTCTAGTGTTTGTTTGTTCTTCAGCACTTGATACAGATCTCAAAAGTATCTGGTTTACAGTATGGTGCTCAGAAATTTATATTCTAAGCTTACACTTGCTTCGCTAACTGAGCTCCATACATACTTGTGAGACCTCTTTCAGGTTCTGAGACCAAAGAAACACGAGAGAAGCCATTTTGCTCACTCATCTTCAATTTACCTCACATGTCTTGCCCTCCCAACCTCGGTTTGATACTGTAAATTCGGTACGAGGTCTACGCGTCCAAACAATTCGAAAGTGGTCTATTACCAATTACCAGTTTGTTAGACTATGGCATTTGTTTTTGCACTTTATCAAGTATAGTACACTATTGTTGTTTTTTACCCTTTTTAGATGTAGACGTAGACGTAGACTTAGACGTAGACGTAGACGTAGATGCAGATGTAGATGTAGATGATATAGTACAGCTTGTTATTTTAACTTATCAGTATATGCGTAATTCAGGCCCCCGGCTAAGTAAAGTATTATTTTAGATTTTTGATTTTTGATCCATTAAATAACTTATAGATTGTTTGCTTTCTCAAGGGCGATGTGGCAACGACTAAGCGCAGTGCGACTATTTGTTGAGCATGTGTATCCGATGGGCAGTAAAGCTCAACCAGCTGAGGTGAAGAACGTTTTCAAGCTGTGGAAGGTAAGGTTACAAATGAAAAGTTTAACTTAAACCTAGGATTACTCTTGAAAGTAGAACAAAAGATAACATAGTTCTCTTTTGGTAAGATATTTAGTAATTACATTTAATGAAGCTCAGTCACTTCTATGTCATTGAAAGCAATATATGTTGTAATGAGGTAAAACTTGTACGTTACAGTTAACTAAGGTCAAGTCAGAGGGAACCGAAACTCTAACATTGTGTTTCTTCGATCATTCACAATGCCTATGCATTAAACTTCATCATTAATTCATCTTCAAAGGTTTCAGTCGTTTTAGAACGTTTGGTATTTGCTTGTAATAATATGTTAACAAAATAAAGAAGCCTATCTAGATATTACACTGAGTTCAACCTGAACTCCGTCTGGATTATAAACTATTATTAGTTTTTTAAATGTTAAAACCGAGAGACAAGGGTTTTCGTTCCTTTGATCATCATCAGGTCTTCACTGGTATGGTAATACTGGTTTCAAGTTCTTTAAATTAAGAAGTTCAGGTAATCCCTTTGGGATAAAAGTTGAGATTATATGCTTTAAGATGTTTGTTCAGGGATATGATGGATGAAGTTTAGCTATAAACAAAGCCTTAAACTTGCATCGAATTCGAAGTTGTAATGGATGCTTAACCATAACAATATTCCAATTGAATTTGTGGTCAGGATTTAGGAACCAATGTCGGGCGGGCTCTGATTGGTTAGAGAGATCTTCATGTAATGATCAAAGGATCGAAAACGTTTGTCTTTCGGTTTTGATTTTAAGAACCATATATAGCTGCATTGTTTCGTTATTCTAGGGGATAGTTGTAATTTAAAATGTTCAATATTTCATATGGTGGAAAAAGTTATCGGAAAAGAGCCCAGACTTTATATATAGTGCGTTGTTTCATTCTTCAGTGATGAGGTAAAGGGTATTGTCTATACATATAGAATAGTGCAGTCTTCGTAGACGTCAACATTTGAAAAACGTTTTACAGCTTAAAACAGCTAAATACTTGTCTAGTTTATTTGATTTTATTACCCAAATCTTTTTTCATGTACCTGCCTAAGGTCTTAGGAGATGACACTGATTTCTCCAAACTCAAGTCCATACGTGTGCTTGAGAGATTTCTCGTGAGCTGTAGCGACACTTTGAGACAGCTGCACAACAGGTAAGTCATTGCATCTCATTGTACCTTTAATAAACGAGGGAGACGGGAAGAGGGTAAATAACCTGGTAAATATTAAAGTGAGAAGGTCACATTATCGTGAAGTTTAGAATACTATTTCGCATTTCACTATGATTTAAATAGATCTTCTAGCTCGCATTACCTTCTCCTCCCTTTTGCCTTGTTTTAGCCAGTAGTGGTAAGTGTTGAACAAAACGATAACTGTTTACAACATTGCGAGAAACCGTGACAAACACTACCTGCCGAGTGCATAGCATCACCAACACGTATATTCTATAGGAAAATATATCCACAATAGTACAGACAGGCACAGAGCAAGTCGGCACAAAAACTTGACTAGTATGGTGTGTGCGTATCCTCAATCACAGACATATGTATGCGCATGCACAGTGGCATATACACTTACTTTTAGGCACAAACAAAAGAGCAGACAGCAGATAGACAGACTGACAGACATAGATAGATAGATAGGAAGAGAAGTATGCTTGACAGCTACAATCACTTTTTATTCCTTTAGGAATGGCTCCAAACCTAGGCGTCTTTCTTTCCGGCGGAGTCGTAACAATTCAACCAGTAGTGAGGACAGCGCAATGTCTCCGAGGTACTTCTAAATAAACCACCACATTTTCCAATTGCAAGTTGAAAGTTGAAAAACTTAAAAATAAATAGACAATTTTGTTCATTTATTGAAGTAGATACAAAAAGCCGGCTGAATAGCAATTGTTTTTTAGATAATCACCGGACTGCGTACGGAAGCCGAAGGGAAAATGCACAATATAAGGGTCCTATATCATTAGTAACTTCCTTTACACGGCCATTCCTTTGCATAATGGTTTCTCACGAGAGGTTTTTGCCATTGTTTTCAGATTCAACTGTATATTTGTTTTAAAAAAAGTCGTGGTAGTGGGCGGGGGAAACGGTTCGCTTGATGAAATGTAAATACGAGCTAAAGTAAGAAAAAGGATCCTCGCTTTTGAAATTATTTCCAATTCTAAATGTTGATGAACAATTTGACAAAGTACATTCTAATGTTCATCTTTTCTTCAATTGATCTACATCAGTGTTACATTAAAGTTTGTTTACATAGAGACGTGCAAGGTACAGTTTCCCGCCCTTAAGAATGAGAAAACCTTGTTTTTGTACATTTTCATTCATTTTGAGAATGAAAATTATGAAACTTTGTTTCAATATATAGATTTTAAATCCTTGCACAGTTGCATTAGATAATTATTGTCGGATAAACAAAATGTAACAAACCATATTCCAGGCCAATTGAGACACCAAGCAAAGTTGTAAAATATCTTTCTTGCTACATTTTGAACATTGTTAACATTCTTATGATCACTAGAATGAAGTGAACTCTAACATCGATTGATGTGAACCTTTATCAGCAAAATAAATCACTTGTTGTCTTTTTATATTGGTACATCAATGAGTCAAGGACCGACTATTTCATATTGTGGGGCGGAAATGGAAGAATTTCAAAATGCAGACAGACTGGCGTCAACTGAAGAATTTGGACGACATACTGCTGTTGAGGAAAAGAGATGGTCGGATAGGGGAATAAAAAATATTTTTCAAGAGAACCATTTTTAACTCCAGCTTACGATAGGAAGTGGTCGATCCCCAATAGTAGCAAAATAAGGCAATTTGTCATTCAAAATTTTTATATACAAAAACTAAGTGGCTGTTACAAATCAGTGTCTTGTGTTATCACCAAGGGAACGCGAGTTTCGGCGAAGCTGCAACTCCTTCTTCATGGAACTAGTATCTCTGTTCTGCTTTGATGATTGTGGAGCAGCTTCCGACACTGCCTTGTTTGGAATGTTGATGATGTACGCTCTTCGCGCACGCTCAGATACCAAAGACTCCTTGCCTTTCTCTGACGATAGTACTGGTGCTGATCCTGTCGTGAGGTCATTTCTGCTTCAGGGGCTCCTTCGTTCAAGGTATGTATTACCGCAAAATACTGAAGCCGATACTTTTAAAATTCTGAATTCATTCAATTACTGAACTTTGCAACTAGCTAGTATTGATGAAATAAATGAAATGCCGATTTTGTTTATAAAATTGTAAATTTTCGAGGGTTTCGCTACCCAAAGTACAGTAATAGTAAATCAGTTTCAAATTTAAATAAAGTAAAAGAAATATTGATGCAATATTGCCAAATTAAACACTAAACGCGCTGTGTCTTGAAAACAGAAAGATCCCTACACTACATCGTCCATGTAGTGTAGTATCGTGTGGCATAAACTTAAACGTAAATATTTCTACCATCCTGAACATTGGCCGTATATGGAAGTATTTTAAGCTTTGCATTATGCGATGTGCTATCAACCTCAGGAACACCATATATGGAAGGGGCAGGGTTACTGTTATGGGATGGGGATGGGTTATTGTATATTTCTTTGTTATTTGAAACAGCTGTTTGGGAAGACGCAGATCCTTAGCTTTAAATCCAAGCATAAATATCAGAAATTTTAAGGCGTCTTAGGTTATTTCGATAATCCAGTTTAATAGGGAATGACATTAGTTTCAGAACTTGTATCGTAGAATGAATGCACTATGCCTTGTTACTAGCCAAGAGGGTACACTAGCTATATTGTGTGATGATGTTTTATATTTTCTAGATTTAGTAAGTTACATTCACTCTATAATCCGCATTAATCACTTACATAGACACGCCATCGGTACAGCTGTTGTTTACAAACCGAGTACAACATATTTATGTTGTGACCTTTTATACAAATCGTTTTTGTTACAAACGTTTTGTACCGTTTCAGATGTTAAGTACAGGAAGATTGAGAGGTCTTATACTGTGGCACTGCCCCTTCAAAACCTTTATGACTTATACACTCTTTTCCTTGCAGCGACATTCAGGCAAAACAACATCTCACAAATTACTTAGAGAAATGTCGTGGACAGCATGAACACAAGCTACATATATCTCTCCTCTTTGTCCAGTGTCTCGAGGTTTGTTTGTTTGTTTGTTTGTATTTGAGCAGACACAGTAGTATGGGGTTGCCGTTGCACAATGGCACATTCCTTCAACTTCTTAAGACGCTATTCTTAGTTTTATTTTTATCAGTAAGTTTTTATCGCTTGGAGAGCAAAGAAAGGTGATGGGTGAGAACAATATATAACCTGTATTCAGTTCATTGCACTACCTTTCTGATCATAGTTGGCTAAACGTTTTAAACTATTCCAAAAATAAGGTAGATCGAGTTTATATTAGGTGAGGGTACACATTAGTGATCACATGGAAATGGATAATAACAAAACTTACTCCTTGAGTAAATAGTTGATTCATATCTTTATTGGTACATCAGGACTCACTGGTCAACACGTACAGCAGATATTCTGATCCCCATGTTAAGATCGAGGCAGCTATAAAGGTTTGTAACGAAGCAAGACAGTTACTGGCTCAACCTGTTACTGGACCAGACAAAACCCTCCGCGTGGAGGCTTTGGAGGGTGTCGCCAAGAGTCGCTATGCTCTGGGAGCAGTTGCCGAGTTTATGTACCAAAGGAACGTTAAAAACGACGGGCAATTGAACGATAGACAGGTACAGTAGAAAGGAAATTAGGTCTTACCGTATTTCATCTATTAGGCCCCCTAGGGGCTTATGAGATTTTAGTTCCTTTGGATGGGGGCTTATTTAAGAGAAAAGTTTATTAGAGGGAGGGGGCTATTAGAGAGACGGGGCTTATTAGAGTGAGGAGCTTATTAGACTTTTAAGGTGTGGATCAGTCTATATCAGTCTATAAATAATACTGAATATTATAGATTTTCAACACAGTATTTCTTTTTGGCAAACATGTTTTCACAGACATAGTGTAACTGGCACGATGCTATACTGAAAAGGCAACGTTACAATTGAAACGTGTTCCCACGTGTTATCGTTTATCTTTCTTCAATATACCTGCCTACTTCGATAAAATAGACTTTTTCGGGCGGGGAGGTTAATAGAGTAAGGGGGCGTATAAAAATTTAGGTCTTTGGAGGGGGGAGGTGCTTATTAGATGGAGGCTTTTAAAAGTCGGAAGGGGCTAAATAGAGGAAATATAGTACTTTATTCTCTGGATATCAACCTTTATATGCTCATATGTTATTGGCAACAAGACGGGCATACTTTTAAAATAATCCTGTTAAAAAGGTTACTAAATTTTATATAAGTTGTCAAGAGACCCTGTGTTCATTTAGAACTAAATTACAAATTTACAGGTTGTAATTAAGAGTATCTTTAGCTAGTATGTATAAGAATAACAAGACAAATCACAATGGTTACCGAGTTAGTTACAGTCTCCCCGATTAGCAAGGTGCTTGTACCGAGCTATAAGACTGACACTCAAAATAAAGTTGTTTATCAGTATCAGTATTATTATTATTATTATTATTATTATTATTATTATTATTATTAATGGTCTATATAAAAGGCTACAATACAAAGTTAATTAGGAAGCTACAGGCCTATGGGTATCTTAACATGTAGAAACCATAAACACTTCGTAAGCAAAGTTAGTTAACTCGTTTTGTGTCAGTAGCCTTTATTTAGGTTACCACTGATGGTCAGAGCCTTCTACGCCCATCTTGCAGGAAACTATACTAACTGAGTGGTACAATGGATATTATAGCTTAGTTCCAACTACATTTGACGATCAGTTTTACGAAACCTCTTATCATTGTTTATAAACATTTAGCTTAGCAACGAACTGGCAAATCTGTTTGAAGCAGCAAAGGTCATGTGCTCCTCACAACAAATGCTACTTGTTTATCTGTTGAAACAACTCGGAAGAAGGTACGGCGTTGGGATTATTACTGATATGTCAAGCAAGAAGGAACTAGAATGGATCGTACCAGCTCAGTACAGGAAGAGTCAGGTAATTATAACATACAATGACCTGTATTGTTTTGACTCAGTTTAGTATTCGTTTTTAGCTAAAGTTTTTCCAGATTTTTAGAAAAATTAACATTTATTACCAATTAATTATGATTCGTGGCTTGCGCGTCGACACTTGTATTACAGCTGTATGGAAATCAGAGCACCGTTCGTGCAGTGATATCTCAACAGGTATATAATAAGCATACAATGCATTCGAATGTAATATCATTAAATATCACAAACACGATTGACTTGATGTTTCGGTGGACACACGAACAATCAGGAGTGTTTATATAGAGAATTATAAAATAGAGTAGATATAACGCGCACTCTGATTGGCTATCAGATGGCAAAATGAGTGTTTATATCAGAGGATAAAGACACTAATTTTATCTTCACCTTATTTCTATTTTATAAAAGCAATATAAAACGGCTGCTTGTGTCTATATACTGTCATATAAACACTCCGAAAGTTGTGGAGCACTCGAGAAGCAATAGAAATACTCGGCTTCGCCTCGTGTTCCTCTTAACTTCTCTCGTGCTCTACAACTGCCGGCGTGTTTATATCACAGTTTATAGACACTCTCAACCGTTTTATATTGCTTAACAAGTGAGCTCATAAGTGGGATATTCGCGATATTCCACGTGGACGGATTGCAAACTAGTTACTGTTTTATCCCATGACGTTACACACAACCCTTGGGATACTGCCGAATATGCAACATCTTTCCAGCCTTCTGATTGGCTATACCGTCCGTGGCATCGTATAAAATGTTTGTATTGTTATTTTGATAGGGAGACAGTATCTCGCCGGATTGCTTCTTAGTTCACGGAGAATGTTACCGGTTGATCAGAGAAGCTGTTGTGAGTGATATGTTAAACCGAAGAGAAACCGCAATTCACGCCACATGTGAGGTAAATAAGTATGCCGTGTTTGTCTAACGTTCTGCCCTTCTCTCTGTCTATTTGTGTTCTCCATACCTCATTAAACGTACCTGTGTGCGGAGGTGTCTTAAATGTACATATCTGTGTGACTGTCTAAGGTAATCATATGTATGTTTGTCTCTCGTTCTGGCTTATTCTGCCACCATGTTTCTATTTTCAGTACAACCACAGCTCCATCCCAAAATGGGGTTGCAGCAAATGAATTGCCGGGTGAAATTAGCCTCTTTTAATTGTTGTTGTTTATTTGGCTTTCTCTAATTGACAAGCCAAAGCGTTTAAAAAATATTCCGTATTTGTGAATATTAGTTTCTAAAGAAATTCGTAAGGAAATATTATAATATATGTTTTCTGGCTGCTAAGTATGTATATTAACTGAAATAACGACGTTAGAACTCTTACCTTTTGCGTTAAGAATACGTTTAAAATGGTTTGAATAGTTTAAAATGGAGAATTATCGTATATTGTAAGTCAATTTGGGAAGCGGCACAATCAAAATCAAGGTAGATGTCAGTTCCGTCTGCTGATTCGTTGGATGTACATTTTGTTAAATGTATTCAGAATAATGCGTTGTTTTGTTTTCTATTGCTAGGATACAAAAGTTTCGCCATATCGCAAAGCTGTATTGTTGCTGCTGGCCATATACAGAGAGGTGACAATGTGCAATGCTTGCATATCCCAACAACGTCCGCTCCAACCAGAGGTAACGTTTATGATCGAGAAGTCATAATAGTGTATTAATCAGTCAAATGAACTCGATCATAGATTGAGGTCCCAGGCCATTCAGGTTATTTGCAATGAATGATTCTGGAAGCACTATTTAATTTATCAAGGGACCATAATGGCCGTGTCTCATTAATGGGAGACACTCGATTATCAACAAAGTTTTTAAATCTTTTCAATCCTAACCGTTTATGGATAATAATAATAAATTATTTGAGCTCCTTTCCACAAAATTAGGTGATGAGATTTTTTACATCTTTTGCTTGAACACTTGACAGTTGTCACTTCCCACCATTTTGGATCATTATCCCGACAAATTTGTATTTTTGTTTCCGTGCTACGTTCTTGTTTGATGTGATATTGTGACGGCGGAGTCCACGATCCAAAATGGCAGAAAGTGACAATGTTCAAGAGTACGTTTGCTAGTACGGAAGAAGATTTAAGAAAGTGACCAGCGACTTTCGTGGACAAGATCTCGAATGTCCTATATCAGTATATGCCTCATTGTATGTTATTAGTGTCATTTCCGTCATAGCTATTTTTAATATCGATGACAAATTGTAGCTAAGAAGAAGTAAATTATTCTTAGCATTATACTTTAAAGTTGAGGGTTCATCATTGTGTATTTTAAATAATTGTTCTCTAACTTATAGGCAAAGCGGGATCTCTTTCAGCTCGTCCAAAATCTTCTCCCAGCAAAGGTAAGAGAACTACTGCTGTACTTATGGCTCTATTTTATTTCAATAATAAAGGACCTGTAGCAGTTGTTGTATGTACTTATACACGCCCGATGGGAAGAAATTGTCCGAAACATAAACAATTGCTGATAAAACTTTATTTAATCAATTGACTGACATAATTTAACTTTCAGACACATTTTCTTACATTTTTATAGGTTCATGTGTTTGCTGATCAATTGTTAAACAACAATCAAGGACACGGATTCCCGCACCTGAGAGCTGCACCCAGTCAAACACCGATGGATCGAACGTTGGCCGAGATAGTAGTCCATGCAGCCATAGTCATGCATAGCGTAGAGGCGACACATACAGTTGTTGAGCCATTGAAGCTTCTGATGGAAGACCCCACTGCAATGAAAGTAAGCGAAATCATATTACGTACATTGTTTTATTGCTTGTATGCACTGATTAATAAAAAAGCAACTTTTAAAATATATATGAAATTATATTATTGATATACGGTAAAATTACGAAAACAAGCCCTGGGCTTACCTCTGTTCAAAAGGATTTTTCTTTGGCTTACTTTTGAGGAGTTTATTGTTGGTCGAGCGTATATTTGCATGGAATTGCTACAAACACATGAGATCATGGTGTAAATAAGAATACCATGCGGCATCAGTCTCAAGCAGTTTGTTCGTCATCCTCCGATTGCCGTCCTTGTCCTTCTCAAGGCTCAAGCTAAATCTTATTACTCGAGCTCTCTGAGTGGTTCCCTACTGCTAGGCCATCAGCTTATAGCCTACTAGTAGAGTTCCTTTGGCTAGAAACCAAAATGGCCGAAAGGTTTTGCGACACAAACGAGGAAGAAATTCAAGAAAGTTTAACAATGTCAAGGGAACCCCCAAATCATGAACAAAGCTACCATGTATAATATTAAAATTGTCAGTGGCAAATTACAACAGTCTCCGGCCGAATTTTCACAGGAAACAAGAACAGCAAGTTCTGTCTGTCACTGCAATCCGCCACCAGGTACAATACACTTTCTCCAAGTCGGCGGAAAACATCCGACCGACATAATAGAGAGATTTAGCACCACGTATACGTGAGACGCGAACGTCAAATATGACCACGTGACCACATTTTCCCGCGTTTGCTGTTCACCGTTTCTACGTGAAGGTAAGCCATTTTGCGCTTGTTGTTTACGTGAGATATTTTTCCTTTATTTCATAATGAGAATTATTTATACTTCGTAAAAAGCAACAGCAAAACGTTCAAATTCACGTTTGCCGTTTCACGTATACGTGGTGCTAAATCTATCTATAGTTCCACAACGTAGGGGCGCCTACTAATGAAAGTACATTCCCTCATTCAGACTCATCAGTAAGAATGTCCTATCTCTTAATATCTTTGCAGTGCCGAGTGCCCCACCCCAAAGCTTTGGAGGCTATAACAAAAGCAAGCACGTGATCTTCGCGTTTTGGGACGCTGTGCCACCAGACCATGTGAATGGTATTATCTTGGGATACCACATGTTCTTCAAAGAGACGCTCAACAGTAGCGCTGTTACATTGAACAGAACTGTTGTCTTTCCTGGCACCAACGTGACCATTAGCGGACTACAGCCATACAGGTTTTATGATTTTGAAGTTTGTGCCTATACGATCAAGGGAATAGGAACTCATAGTCCCAATATTACAGTGAGAACGGAAGAGGAAGGTAAGTGCTATACGAAACTATGATCTAGAATTCAGACAATTTCAGGACGGCCGAAAGGGACGGCACTGGGGGGAAATCACAGGGTAATGTGGACGCACTTACAGTGTACAGTGAAATACGTTAATCCTGCTGCTGTCGTAGAGTGAAGATGACAAAGTGGCTTATCAGTGTCGGTGCTCAACTCCGGTTTCTGTAGTATGAAGTGACTGAGAGTATTACTACTCCCCCCTGGATGGGATGCTGGTCTATCGCAAGGTGACGCCCAAGAAATTTGCCAGGTTTTTGCCCAACAATTTGACGGGCCGGGCAATTTGTATAGGTAATCACATGGTTCGGAGTGCAAATAATGCGGCAGACTGATCCTTACGGCGGAGAAGGATCTTCCCCCTCCTTCTCCTCCTCCCCCTCCTTCTCCTCCTCCCCCTCCTTCT
>JAOBYG010746582.1:0-14123 GCA_025403545.1 Epizoanthus stellaris | reverse complement strand
TTCCTGTGTTTTAAAGGCCATTGGAAACAAAATGAGAGTGTCTAAGGGATGAGTCATTATTTATGACCGGGGTTGGGGCTGAAGAGAAATTTGTTGGGTAACAAAAAAATTTCAGTTGCTTTGGGTTGCTTTTTAAGCATTTGTACCGAGAAAACCCGCGAAAAAGAGGTTTGGTAAATTATTTTTGAGGAGGACAAATCTTTTCTCTTCAGCCCCAACCCCGGCGATAAATAATGACCAGTCCCTAAAACTAGTAAAAAATTTGCTGAACGCGACACATTGTTTCACATCGATTATATTATTTGTTCCCTTCAGAATCAGTAACAAAGTGTAAAGTTAAAATCAACCCAAAACACCAAAATTCAAATGCCAGTACTCAGTGCCAGTAGCATAGCTAGGGTCTCAGTGTTGATATATTTTTAGTTATATATATTTTTCTATAATTAAAGCTATAAACCGATAACAAAAAATGTTTTCTCTTCTGTTTCCGCTTAGTAGCCACAGAAATTGGGGAAAAAATCTGGCGGGGGTACGCCCCTTCCCGGCCTCTCCCCTTGCTACGGCCCTGCTGGGTATTTGGCATTGAATATATAATATATCAAGATTCTTCAAGATTCGTGTCAGCATCTGTAAATTTTCAAATTTATAAGTCTGTTGCGTAACATTATTTTACGCACATGCTGAAATTAATCAGAAAGTTGAATCGTAGTTTGAGGTTCCAGGGAGTCACTTTTATGAAGTGTTTTAATATAAGAAGTTTGTGAACGGTATCTTTTTGTAGGAAGACAGATCCATTACACAGAAATAAATACGGGATCAATTCTCTAAACGTTTTATTACGCGAAACTACTATATTAAAATTAAAAGCAAACAATAACAATTGAAAATACAGATCAACGTAAATAATCTTATTTTAGTTAGTTATGTAACTGTAACAGAAAATTTCAAAAATCAAAATTCGCACTGCAGTTGTTTATCAGGTCATTCGGTGAACTCAACTGATTTGTTTCAATGTCGATTTGGGAAACAATGCAAAAGGGGCAAAATTTGTAGGTAAATGAACAACGTAAACAACTGTAACAAGAACGCGAATTTAAACTTCAACTGTAACAACTTTCTCCAAGTCTAACGTAGTTCAACTATTAAACGAAAGTCTCTTTGAGAGCCAACTGTTCATTTTAGTCGTAATATGGAATAGTATTAGAGTTCAAGTCACAAGTGGCACTCCGAAACACTTCAAGATTCTTCGGTGAAAAACTAACGTAACAAATACATCACATTCAACTACAACAAGTAAAAAAAGTAATCAATATCACACTGTTAAATAGGTTATAGACAGAGTCTTTCCTGTTAGTCAACTGTTCGTTTTCCTGTGAACGGTAGTTCTCAAGTTCAAGTGTCTGGTTGCAACCTTTGTTTCGCAACCTGAATCTCTGAAACAATTCGCGATTCTTTGTTGTATTTAAGGTTGATGTTTTCCAACGTCAGAAGTCTTTTAGCGACTTCGTATTCTCCAAGGCATAAGTAATCGTTACTAATAAGTGATTTTAGAACATCGTTCATGATAGTTAGTTGGAGCGACTCTCCGTCGTGTTCTACTACGATTCTCGCCAGCATGCTGTTGTCGCAGTTTTCGAGTCGCATTATGTGGCCACATTTGTCACACTTGGCGATTGGTTCGGCGGATAGTTGTACCAACTTCCTTTGGCAGTTTTTGTTAAGGCACTTGGTATACTGTTGCACTTTGTCTACTGTGTCAATGTTCTTGATTATTATTTCTTTATCATCGAGGAGGTTGGACTCGTCAGGTTCGACAGCTTCCAACTCTTGTTGCTCAAGAAGATAAATCTTGTTATTTGTTGTCGTACAGAGTTTTTTATGACCTGACCAAATCCTAACTCCTAGCGGACAGAGGCGATAGACACTTCCCAACTTCAATTGCTGTATGTTTCTGGACCAAACGTCGAGGTGAATGTTCCCTGTTGTGTCCGCTAGTATTGCCTCACGGAGGTCCATGCGTTTTACTGTCCGCGCAGTTCCAAGTTGAATATCTTTAGCCTCAATGTCGACCTGGTCCCATTCTTTTCCGTCTTTTACAATTTCTTCGATATTTACTTTCTTGTAACAAGTTTCCGGTTCTGCTTCGAGGTTGTACTGGAACGAGTATTCTTGGGGTTTTGGCACGGAGATTTGGGTCATCTCATTTATAATCAGTTTATTGTTGTCTGTGTCGGTGAAGGTGAATCTTTTCAGCTTGACGGGCGTATGGCATCTCTCACTTTCGACAAATAGTGACCGTTTCTGAGAGGAGTACAGTAGTGCTTCTTTGGTTTTGTTCGGCGATGTTTGCAGATTCATTGTCGAGTAGTCGCATGTGTTCGTCTTGTTTCTTTTTTGTGGGCTCACGTTATGTACGTAAGCAATTATGGAGTCATCAGTTTTTGGTTTGCAGTGCGAAGTTTCTTTCACGGTTTTGTCGGCAGTATCTGTTTCACAGATTTTTTTGACACCTGCCTTTTCAGTGTTTTCCACACGGAAAGAGGTGGGAAATTGGGTTTGGTCGGAATTTGGCAATTCTTTTCTCTTTTCGGGTTTGCTGCTCGCAACAACCTTCTTCTTATTCGACATGTTGATAACAATATTGTGATGTTTACGTGTTTTTGTGTTTTTATAGTGCCGAGGCGGATTGAAATCCCGAAACGTTGATTAGTTCACATTCTGCTATTTTAATTGGTTTGATGCTCAAAATGTTGCTTTCTGATTGGCTAATATTTAAGTTCAAGGATCAGGAGACAACTTCTGTATTGCGTTTCCTCAGAGGTAGGTGGAAACTTTATATTTTTAAAATTATAATTATCAGTGAAAAATTGCCGAAAAGAAAGGATGAAGAGTCTGTATGGTAAAAAATTACGATTCGATTTTTAAGACTGTGAAACAGGTGACTTATGACACGGTACTTAATGGAAGATCCACAAAGAAACTACATAAAAATATATAAACTGTTGGCAACTTATTATAACTGAGTCTTGGTATATTTTTGTTTTGTTGATCTGCTGTATATTTTTTGTGTGTTCTAATTCGTGGTAGGTGTGACATTGCTGAAAACCCCTTTTCTTAACTCTGGTATTAAAGACACTGCACATGGTTTGGTAAGCTCCGAATTTGGGATAAACACTCCATGAATACCATTCAGAAAATGCTTTGTACTTTGGGAGAGGTGACATTTTGATCAGCAGAAAAATTCACATTTTCATCAAAGTCTGTCATATTTCCCATTTGACCGGGTTTTGTCAGAAATTTTGAAACTGGATATAGAAAATCAAAAAATTAGAACTTTGATGTTAACATCGTCTTTTACATGTAGTAAAAAATCAAGAAAACAGCACCTTTTGTGTTTTCTTCCATGTTGGTGGGTGTATAGATATTTTCTCGAACTACTCATTTTAGAAAGGGAGGGCTGCGACCCTGATTCTGGAAATAGGAGTTTGGAAAACTGCGTGTGAGTGTTTATTTGATCTTCTTTCTTTTTCTCAATTTTGTGTAAAAGGGGGTTGCTGTTCGTCTGCCCCCTTCTGCTCATCAGAAATTTTCAAATGAAACCCAAAAAGGTACTAAACATGGTGTCGCTTACATGACATTTTTACCTGTAAGAGTTATCACTTTAACAGACAAACAGAAGTTCAATCAATCAATTATACTAAGGATTAGTGCATTTTCGATACTAAATTTTGTGTGTGTGTTTTTTTCTTGAACTTGTGATCATGATTTGAAATTTTAAGCAGTTCTTGTATTCTTGTCACCAGAAAACCCCTGAAAGGTACCCGATTATATGAAAATGTCAAAATTTAATTAATTTTTTAGACTTGAACACTCTCTAGCTAAACAGTACCATATCCTTGGATCTAGCATCTACATTCTACAATGTTGGCAGTCTTCTGGTTGGAGGTACATAAGAGCAGTGCTTATGAACAACAGAATAGAACTGTTAACTTGTGCCACTATTATGCCGCTATTATTAGTAAACTTGTATTATCCTTTTTCAGATATAATTCACTGTTTGGACTTGGGCATGATGGAACTTCTGAACAGGGTCTTCCCAACTCCTACTAGATTACCCGAAATTAAATAAGTCCATCCTTTCTGTACCCCTACTGTAAGATATTTTGATATATAGAGCTTTTACAAATATGTGTCTGCATGTTCCTATAACTTCACAGATGCTCCACCAGCAGTTAGAAAATTATCACTGTATTACCCATAATTATCAAGCAATGGAAATTTGCATTGGAACAGATCACAGATTCGATTACAAACCAATTAATTTAATTCCTGAAGGCAGTAGTCTTGTTTACAATAATATAATAATTTTTTCTCAATAGTTACTTTTGATCTTCTACCAGCTATACATTGCATACAGCTACATGCAATCACAAATTAGTTTAGTAATCAGTACGTTTTGAATCAGTTGCAGCGACCTACACTTCACTTGTAAATTCTTGTCCATATTATTTTAGTTATCTTTTGTTTAGTAGTGAATATTGTATAATTATGCTCTATAAATTGAATAATATTTTTATAAATATTGTATCATTAAATTCAGGAGGATAGTGCTAATAAGTCATTGAAGATGCTGCGATTAACTGTGTTCTTGCTCTTGAATAGATGTGTAGATTTAGGTGGTGCAAATAAATCACTATAGTTCAAATGCAATAAGAAATATTGCAGTTTGGGTGCAATCCTTATGGTTGAGCAGCTAAGAAGACGTTGCAGATGTGTGATATTACAACTTGTTCTAAAATCTAACAGCTACAGCTGTATTCTGACCACGAAGCTTTCAAATAAATGCAGAATAACATATATCTCCAATAAAATGATCATCTGGCCAGGTTTTCTTTGGAGTGTTATGTGATCCATAAAATTGTATTGGTTCCAGTTTCAATGTAGGTGATATCATACATGTAGTTTTACTATGAAACAATATTGATGGAAAATGAGTAGTCAAATATTAAACATTTGCCCAAATTGTCTGTGTAGTACTGTCCTGTTGTGCTGTACCATACTATTGATTCGAGTTTGAATGTTGCTCATACTGTTTACCACAAATCTTGTGATAGAGAATAGCATGTCCATTAACAGTATTTGGCCAGGTTTTCTGTGTAGGGTCCTGTGATACCATATACTTGTTCCAGTTTGAATATAGGTGATATTGTTGATCACAAAGCTTGTGATGCAGAATAACAAGCCCAATAACAGCATTTGGTTCTGTGTAGGGTCCTGTAATACAATATACTTGTCCCAGTTTGAATATAGCTGATACTGTTGACCACAAAGTTTGTGATACAGAATAACACGCCCAATAACAGCATTTGGTTCTGTGTAGGGTCCTGTGATACCATATATTTGTCCCAGTTTGAATATAGCTGATACTGTTGACCACAAAGCTTGTGATACAGAATAACATGCCCAATAACAGCATTTGGTTCTTTGTAGGGTCCTGTGATACCATATAATTGTTCTAGTTTGAATGTAGCCGATACTGTTGACCACAAAGCTTGGGATACAGAATAACAAGCCCAATAACAGCATTTGGTTCTGTGTAGGGTCCTGTTATACCATATATTTGTTGCAGTTTGAATGTAGCTGATACCGTAGTCTGACTACAAAGCTTGTAATACAGCGTATCTTGTTCCCAGTATACATGTATGTTGCCATTTTCATGTTATGTACATATATAGTACACAGGCACTTTGACTGAGGAGAAACTGTGTTGCAGCAAGTAGTCAGTTGGCAACTTGTCTATAAGGAGTTCTTCAACTGTTTCATCTTGTATATTTTTCATTTATTTACATTTGTCATCCAGTTCTATAGAAAAAAACGAGAGATTAAATTAATAACTATTATTATACTTATGGACACATTAAAATGAACCCTATACTAAGGTTTTAGTAGGGCAATTAATTAATAATAGTTATTTTTAAATACTTACCTGATGTAGATAAATCAGGGGCGGCAGGTTGCCTTTGTGGGTCAAGATGACCCAAGGGCTCAATGAAAGCCCCTTGTTAATTACTATCATAATTTATTATATGGGTCCGCCATTTTCTGTTTAATATGGCTTTTTTCTGGCATTTTGATTGGCTAAATATGACGTATATTGTATTAATATTTCGTGTTGTAACTTAAATACTTGAAATCTTTAATTGTAGATACCCTATATAAAAGACTAGATCAGATTTAAAGATACTTTAATTGCTTCATGATCAGAATAGTATACACTGACAACAGAATTCTGAATAACACTGAACATATTGGCATTGATATAGATGTTATCTATTAAACTTCCAGATGAAACAAAGGTAGGGCTTTGTACAATTTGTGTATAGCGGAGTGTGTCCTGCATCAGTGTCTTTAGTACTTTACTTTCAGCATCATTCAAATAGTTAATGTTAAAATCACCAAGAATCATATCAATAGAATTGTGAGTAAGAATGTGCTTTATTTGGTCTACATATTGTCGCATGTTACAGGTCTGTTTTCGATAGAGCAAAAGAACTGTTCTCCTTTCGAGTGATTTAGTGCTTGAAATAAAAAACTTAAGTGCATTTGTAGAAGGAAAATATTCATGACCTGATATTTCAACTGTGTTTCTGGAACAAACCGCTAAACTTGAGTATCTATCAGTATTGTCCTGTCTATATAGTTCAAAAGGGGAAAGATTTGCCCTGATTTCACTGTCCAAGTCAGTTGGTTTCAGTTGTGTTTCTGTGAATAGCAACACATCTGAATTGAAAATAGTTGGATCACATTTAACATCAATGCTATGTTTTGGAAGGGATCGCACATTTAGCAGAGATATACATACAGGTGAGTCATTTTCAAAAGAGTTTGCTGGTTGCCCCTGTGTCTTGATAGCTGCTACATGTAGTGATACATCTCTTAGTCTTTGATACTCTTGACATACTCGAGGATCTGCCCGTATATGTTTGGCATCAATAGTTCCAAGAATGTGGACTCCTGCTAAAGATTTTGCACGACTCAATGCCACATATATTTGTCCATAATTAAATGATCTTTGTCTTAACAATTCAAAACTGACAACAGTTTTTTCTAATGTTAATCCTTGAACTTTGTGAACAGTGCATGCCCAAGCTAATGCAAGAGGAAATTGTATTCTTTGTATCTCTGGAGATGAGTCTTTGCCTTTTTTTAACTTAATTTTAGCTAACAATGGCACAATAGGAACAACTCTGTTTTGTTTAGCATAAGAGTCTGTTGATTTATCTATTGCAATTCCACCAGCCTTATCATCAAATTTAACATAAACTGTAGTTGGCTTGTTGGTGTTGCAGTCAACAGCTATTTTAACAGTTCTACCCATTTGGCCATTTATAAGTCTGTCTGCAATATCAATATTTGTGGTGAGCATTACTCTTGCATCTTCTTTTATAAATACTACAGAATCTAAGCCAGCTGTTTCCGAGCGGCCTTTGGAAAGTACTTTATCAATATCTTGCTTTGTAACATGTGTTGGATACTGATCAACTGCCTTAAGTACAAACAGAGGGGCAGGAAGCAATTGCAAGTGTTTTATGTTATGTTCATCAACAGGCTTATTCTCAGCCCAGATATGTAGTGCATTTGTTGGATAATTCTCATCTGATAAAAATACTAACTTACTCTGAAGACATTTAATGTCATCTTGAGTTTGTGATGCAGTTCTAATTCTATTTAAAAGAGCAGTGAATTTATTGTCATCTTTCTGCCTCATTATTTCGATCAGTTCAATTATCTTAAAAGTGTACCATGGATGACATAAATTGTAACCATCATTTTTGTAATTTTCAAAAATAGGCTTCTTGCGTATTGGTGGCAGTTGATACAGATCGCCAACAGCAAGGATACTAACACCAGCAAACAGCTTAGAGTTGGGTGTGACAAAGATTTATTTTAGCCTCTGATGAATGTTTAGTAATGTTGTATTTGCAACCATAGAAATCTCATCAATTATTATTAGCTTTAGTTCTGCCAGTGACATTCGTAATTGTGTTTTCTTTTGGTCAGACATAGCAGGTAGTGTATCTCCAACTTCTTTAGGAATTGCTAAGGCTTAGTTGATAGTTGTTCCATTTATGTTTATAGCTGCAACACCTGTTGGAGCCACCAAGAGAACTGTGGTCATTTCTGGGTTTAATGTAGCATGTCTAAATGTTTTCACTGCAGTATGAAAAATTGCTTTAATAGTGTGACTTTTGCCTGTTCCTGCTCCTCCTGTAACAAAGAGATTCAATGGTTCTATCTGATTTGGTTGTAGGCTATTCATATTCATCACTTTAGTTCTACACCAGGTTAAAACAGTGTCATATGCACAGCGCTGTTGGCTATTTAAAGATCTTACAGATTCTCGAAGAAAGTCATCCGAAATATCCGAAGGATGGTTATGACTTACAAGAGCACCAGATGGTTGTTTAGACTGTACTGCTTGTGCAAGATGTTCAGGTGACTGCTCATTAAATGATTCATCAAGTGGTGAATTATCTTGCCATTCAGACTGCATGTCTGCATTTTGTTGTTCATTTAGAGAATCGTATGAGTGTAAACTACCAAGGTCATTATTTCTTAGAAATTCGAGAGCTTCTGCTACTGCTTGAGCATCAGGCTCAAACCTTGCTCTGTTTGAATCAACAATGGCTTGCACTTCTTGTTCATAGAACTTGGATGCATATGTTTCATTTGTGCCAGTCAGGTCTACAAGTTCATCTCGCCAAGGAAAATACAACATAAGTAAATGATGAAAAAACTTTTCAGGTTCTTTTTGTTTGTTAGGTGTATGAAACCTAATAACAGCTCCAATTTTTCTGTACTTCATAACTTCATTGGTATTTATTAATCTTATTTTATTTTGAAATTGAGTTGCAGTACCTATATCTGTATGCTGTGATTCTGCCACAGAGTCAGTAAGAACATCTGGCTGTGTGTCATTTATTTCATCACATGGATTGGTATAATCCTTGTAATAGTGAGATGCAAATTCTGCTAGGCATAAGTTATTAACCGAAACAATTGAGTTTGGTCTGTTACAGTAACGTTCAATGATATTTGACTTAAAGATATCTGTACTGTCATCCTCCAATTCATCAAGTTCATCTTTGCTCTTTGGTATGCGTAATCTGTTTTGTGGTAAATCAGTGCTCACAAATATTGTTTTTGGAAATGTTTTCCTTAGCCAAAGTTCTGGCATGCATCGATACACACATTCTTGTGCACTCACTTCCCTAGTAGAGAGGAAAGCAGCACCTACTTTTTTCAAACTGTCTCTGACACTCAAATTAGGATTTCTTGCTTCCTTTGCTGCATTCGTGATAGCCTGTGAACATTCAGTTTCATCTTTTGAGAAATAAGAACAGACATATGTTATGCATTTGTAATGATTAAAAACTGGCTGTAAGTCAACATTAGCTGCAAACCCTTGTAGCCCTGCAATGAAGTAGTTGTTTATAAAGCAACTGTCTGTTGATCGTTTGAGATGCAACTCATAATCAGAATCAGCAGAAACAGACAAAGCCGAGTAATATTCTTGTTCAGAAATGTCAGCAGTTGCCAGAACTTGTGCACCAGTTAAATTTGGGCTATATTCTGATTTACTTGGGTTCAAAATCTCATTAATTTTGCTCTTTACAGTTCCAAGAATACTAGCTGGTCTAGTGAGAATGCCAGTCTTCACCTCTTCACATAAATTATCTGACAGAGGCTCTGCTACAATTGTCCTGTCTGTGAAAAACTGACCAAAATTAAACCTACATGGTATGTTTTTGTATTTTCTGCATGTTTTAGAGTGGCTATGTTTCTGATAAGTTGCAACCAACTCATGGAGCTGAGGTTCAGTATCTTTGTTTGGAAGATAAGCTTGAACATGCTTGTCTACAAATTCTGTATATACTTGTATGTTCTCACTAGTAAGTTTTGGACAATCAGAGGTCCATATCAGTGCATGCAAATGAGGAGATCCTCTCATCTGGAATTCAATTCTGAGAGCATAATAAATTATCTTACCAATTGGATTGGCATTGCTCATCAAGACTTCCTTGAAAAATGTTTCAACTCTGAACTGGAAATGCTTTGCAACAACAACTGGGTTAAGGTTTAGCATTGAGCACTTCTCATTGTATGACAAAGCTTCAACTTGTTCATCAGATATATTTGTTCCTTGAATCCTAGCAATAATTTGAAAAAGTTCAGGCCATCTAAGATCAGCACATGATAAAGTCATAAACCAGGTTGGAATGCCAAGCTGCTTGACCATAGCCACTACTTCATACATAAATTTCTGGCAGTATGGTGGAGAGCCTGGAATTTGTCTCATAAACAAATATGCTTGATCTTTGGAAATACGATTTTGTAAGCTGTCTCTGTCTGACCTTATTGAGGAGGCTGTCAGAGGCTGTCCATGAATTTTTTTCATTGCAATATTGATGTTATCTGATACTTTCTTTTGTTCAATGATAAACTGTGCAAAGAATAAGTACTCTGGATTTGTTGCAAACCTGCCACTATAATGTAAAAGGCGTGCATTGAAGTACTTGACAGGTGTTAGTTTAATATCTCTTTGGGCTGTGAAACCAAATCTTCCCCTTGGAAATAGATTTGGGAATGCTAGTTCTTCACACTGTTTGTCAGTCATGAATGAGACTGGATGCTTACTTTCACCAGGTGCTATGTTGTAAATTTCATTTCCTACTGAGAAACTATTCTCATTTCCTTCCTCAACTGCAGGATAATCTGCAATACGAGACTGTAAACAAGTCTCACTGGTTGGCAATCTATGTTCATTGAATGGATCATTAGTCTCTTCAAGAGAATCCTCAGTCTGAACAAGTGTTACTTTCAGTCTCTTCACTTATACTTGAATCTGAAGTTTCTCCGCACTGCTGTAGGGTTGTGAGGCTTCTATCAATGTTTGTGATATCAATAGTTATGTTCTCATACAATGGATTGTTTATCTGAAGCCAATTGAGGGCATTTTGCAGTAACTGTGGTCGTACAGCTTGAAAATAGACATGACCTCTACATTCCAGCTTCCGTTTTAGTTTTAACAATATTATTCCTGACCGTGCTGGAGGGCGAGGTAAATCTCTGTAGGTCTGTTCACAATTCACTGGCACATTACAAATTGCACCTTTGCTTTTTCGTTGCTGGCCTTTTGGCATTACAACTATCTTTTCAAAAACAATTCTCTGAGCTATGAGGATCTGTTCAAGTTTCTCAAGCACAAACAGTTCTGGAGGGATTTCGTCTAGATACAGATTATTGTACACTGCTTGGCATGGGACATTTCCCTTCAAAACCTTTGAATGACAGGTATTACAGATATATTCCTTTCCATTAAATGACGTTGTATCGGTAAAAACATGTTGTGTGCTATACTTGCTTTTGACTAACACCACAACTGATTTTCTGTAAAGTATTCTATTACATACAGAACATACATAGTAGGGCCCTTGTCTAATTTTCTGTTTAAACAGTGTGATATAATGCTCTAAATCATGTATCTTACTGGCATTAACTTTTCTTGCTTCCCTACTTGCTTCCTTTTGCTGAGCAAGTTTCTGTCTTTTTGCTGTTGGTTCCATGTCATCATACTTCTGCTTCATGTTGCTCAGAAGTCGTTCTTTTTGCTGTGAGTTCATAATATTGTACTTTTCAGTATTTTTTTAAATCAGTTGTTGTTTTGCTTGTGGATCCATATTCCTATACTTTTAAGTATTTTTGGAAATCAGTTGTTCTTTTGCTTGTGGATCCATATTCCTATACTTTTCAGTATTTTTGGAAATCAGTTGTTCTTTTGCTTGTGGATCCATATTCCTATACTTTTCAGTATTTTTTGAAAGCAGTTGTTCTTTTGCTTGTGGATCCATATTCCTATAATTTTCAGTATTTTGTGAAAGCAGTTGTTCTTTTGCTTGTTGATCCATATTTCTATACTTTTTAGCATAGTTTGAATGGAGTTGTTCTCTTTTTTCTACGTCAAGTGACCGATAATGATCTCTTCTTCTTTTGGCAATTGTTGCTCTTTCTGCAGAAGACTTATGCTTTCTTTGTATTTGTTTCCTTTCCTTGCTTGACAGTTCACATGAACATGAAAGAAAGAGTATCTGATAATTCATCTCCAAACAATGAAATTTACTTCTAATAGTAGCACAAAGCATATCAATGAGTGAATCTACATTTAGAAAAATGTCAACTACATGTACTGGTTTGCTAACATCATATGCCAAGCCATTGTAGCTAAGTTTCTGTTTTGCATGATGCTGAAAAATACAACTGATGCAGTAACTTGAAATCCATAACAAAAAGCCATTATTTTTTTCCTTCTTATCCAAAATCAAGCTCTTAAAATTATGGTTACTAGTAGGAGAGTTGCAGAACAGAACACCTTGGGATCTGGCACCATGAACTATGTCAACATGGCCAGTACCTATGGCCAATTTGTTTGGCAAATCAGAAATAAATGTATGTTTTCCTGAGTAATGTTTTTGATAAAATAATTTTCCATTTTCAATAATGCTCTCTGCTGTGTCAGAATTCCAATAGGTACACGATTTTATAGTGGAAAAGCAAATGGAATACAAAGATATAGCACAACATTCCTTACATGGACAAACATTGATGTGCTTGTTTATACTTGATGTACGCTCTTCACTGCAATGTGCACTACTGTTTTCACTGTCAGTCTGCATTTCACATATGCTTACACCTTTAAGCTCATAATTAACACTAGTTGTTTGCACATGAAAGGTGTGAAAATATTGCACTAAATCACTCACTGAATCAATTTCTATCAATGTACATGTACCAAGTGGATGTGTCATACCTAATGAATCTTTGCTATGAGAATCAAACACTTTATATCGATCATTAGGAAGGCAGCGGTATATTGCTACAGTATAACTACCAACTGTTAAAATAAATGCATTATAATTATCTCTGTGCAAAGAATCGAATGCAGCTGCCAGTGACATAACATAAGGAAAGTCTGCGATAGGAAATGAATCTCCATTTAAAACACCACTATAGCTTTCACTGTATCTCAGCTCATAGTTAGTTTCAAACAAGTTATGGCACTATTGAACAACCTGAGAAAGTTAACAGGATACAAAGTCTTCTGACACCTCAACGACGACAACAGGCTCCACCACAATCATCTACAGCAACCCCACAGTCAATGTCCTCAGGTTCAGTACCACATGTTCACCTACCTCCAACTAACCATGGGCACTTCACAACATGGCACTTCTCACAGTCTGTATCCCAGTCTACCATCTTAGGTCGTAGCAGTGGAAGCAACGCCTGTACCTTAATCGCACTGACCATAGCCAAACTATTCATCTCATCCTCACACACTCCCAATCCAAGACAGCCCCTCAATCAGAACCTACTTCAGCAAATTATCTGTGGCATCCTCAGGGGGAACAAGGAGTATGACTGTGTGACCCAAGATGGACCGAAGATGTTTAGTGTTCATGACGCCTGTGGAATCCTGAACTACCTGGGAGATGTCACAGTTGGAACTGAGTTGCCAGCAAGCATCCAGAAAGAAAGTGTTCCAGAAGCTTCCCTTCCTTACCACATTGAGACAGCAGCATCCAAAAGCAACACAGTTTCCCTGTTTATTCTGTGTGGGAACACGGTACTGTTCATTCCCACAAAGGACGGAGTAATTTTGGTTGACAGTCACTGCCATAGGCACACAGGGGCATATGTTGCTCTTTGTCCACACCAAGAAAACTTGTTCCGTTTACTTTCCTGGTTCAAAGTTTTCAACGGATTCAACTACAGTTTAGGTACAGTCACTAACGTGACATTTAATTAAATTTCATTTTGGGTGCAGTTGAGCTGCCATAATATTTATAATGCAAACATAATTTTTTAATCCAGTGAAATTACTGACTGCATTTAAATCCGAACTTGCTGTAAGTTGAAAGTGAAAATTTGAATTTTCAGTATCAGTACCGAGTACGTACAGTTGAATCATATATATACAAGTGGACCAGCGCCGCAGTTTTCCTTTTTAAAAATCGCTAGCGGTGCAAAGTATTAAAACTACAGAGTATATAGTTAATTGAAGT